>JAMFTG010002675.1:0-25000 GCA_023974075.1 Chaenocephalus aceratus
CAACTGTGTTTAACTACCAAATAAAACGTTAACTTTTTGAAGATATTAGCTTTTTGATATAGATTTACAAAATACAGTCGTTGGCATTCATGAATAATGTGGTTGCTAAGTCCCAATGCCTGCATGTTGAAACACAAAGAGAGAGGGAACTATAACCCTTTCCCCCAGAGGTTGGTTTGTCCCTGCTCCTTGAACACATCGTTTCTCTGTGTCTAAACTCTCGCCACGTTTATTGCTGTTGTTTGCACTCCAATTTTCTCCTGTGCTTTTAACATCGAGTTAAATTAATATGTGATGCGTGGCAAAAACTATGTTGCCACGTCGGCAGAAAGAATATGGACCTGGCTCGTGTAAAAATACGAAGTAGAAATGCTTATTGAATGCATCTTTGATGGGAATTCCACCTAGCTGAGCAGAACATGCTGATGCAGAGTTGGTAGGTTGCTGCCAAACTGAGATGCAGCCTGAAGTGCAGGTTGTGAAAATAATAATAATAATACATTTATTTAGTATCTTAAAATTAAGACCACAGAAACATGAATACAATAACAACATGAGGCCGTTATTAAGGTCAGCATAAAAACAAAACACAGACCACGTAGAGTCCCGAAAGGAGCAAACAAAAGAACAGAACGCATCACACACATCTCAAGTAGAAACAAAAGCTTCTACAGAAGGTGCATCTCACTTCGGTTAAATGGATTCCTTGCGTCTCTCACTTGCGTCGTTTCCCTGCGACTAGTCCCTCCCACCAGGGAAGCAAGGAGAGACGCAAGGAAACCACGAGAAGCAGGGACATGAGTTTTAAGAGCAATGGGACGTCGTTTCCTCCGA
Source organism: Chaenocephalus aceratus (assembly GCA_023974075.1). Taxonomy (NCBI): domain Eukaryota; kingdom Metazoa; phylum Chordata; class Actinopteri; order Perciformes; family Channichthyidae; genus Chaenocephalus; species Chaenocephalus aceratus. Next base: position 835 of record JAMFTG010002675.1, read on the forward strand.
AGCGTCACGTGAAGCGACGTCCGTTTGTGACGACGCCGCACAGCTGATCGTCTGACAGCAGCCAGATCGGTGCATGCGCTGCATCGTCCAATCAGTGAGCGATACACAGTAAGGGGGCGGGGCGAGTGTCTGAGGATTTCACCGGAGGATGGTCTGGTGGTTCCTCGGTTGTGGCTCCTCGATCCTCCGGCCACTGGGACGCTACTCAAGATGGCGCAGACAAATCTACTTCCGGTGATTCCGAGCCCGAGGAGCGAGGAAATGAAAAATAACCGAAGTGAGACGCACCCAGAGACTGCAGGGCGGATGTTTTTAGGGAGAGAGTTCCATAGTATTGGAGCACCACTTGAAAGGTTGTACAACTCCCATAATGCACTGCATGCCTGTATCCATCAGGCTGCACAATCAAGGGCTAAACCCTGTGACCTGCTAATATTTACCTGCCAGTGTGATTATTTAAAATATAAAACAGACTATATTTTAATACCAAAATCACTTAAATCAAATCAAAATAATGTTATCTAATATCTGTTTTTTTCCAACGAAGTAGAGCCTAAAAGATTAAACGACTAATCTACAATTAAATTGACAGAAAACGTATCGACAACTATTTTGCAACTATTTTGATTTTGTATTTGGGATTGTGGGAAACAGTATATGATCAGGGGTGCATATAACTGTTACGCAGGTACGCATGCGCGGCAACAATCTGAAATGCGTACCATCACTTATGCCACAAAGCGTATTTGCGTACGACGTACTGGTGAAGCTTTTCCAGAAGGCGGTTAGATCACTGGACGACAGTCGGTCTCCGTGTGCACACGTCGGTCTGCACAACGGAACTGAGCCAAAACTCCCCCCCCCCCTTCACTGGAGCACTGCGCTAAAACAGCTGATCACAACGATCACACTCTGTGGTCACGAAGTACTCCACTAGCCCCCCCCCCCGTCGACTTTCCTGAAGCACTCCACTAGCCCCCCCCACGTCGACTTTCCCAAGCACTCCACTAGCACCCCCCCTACGTCAACTTTCCCCAAAGCACTCCACTAGCACCCCCCGTCGACTTTCCTGAAGTACTCCACTAGCCCCCCCCGTCGACTTTCCTGAAGTACTCCACTAGCCCCCCCCCGTCGACTTTCTGAAGCACACTCACTAGCCCCCCCCCGTCGACTTTCCTGAAGTACTCCACTAGCCCCCCCCGTCGACTTTCCTGAAGCACTCCACTAGCACCCCCCCGTCGACTTTCCTGATGTACTCACTAGCACCCCCCCGTCAACTTTCCTGAAGTACTCCACTAGCCCCCCCCCCCCCGTCGACTTTCCTGATGTACTCCACTAGCCCCCCCCGTCGACTTTCCTGAAGTACTCCACTAGCCCCCCCCGTCTCGACTTTCCTGAAGTACTTCCACTAAGCCCCCCCCCGTCGACTTCCTGAAGTACTTCCACTAGCCCCCCCCCCCGTCGACTTTCCTGAAGTACTCCACTAGCCCCCCCCCCGTCGGACTTTCCTGATGTACTCCACTAGCACCCCCCCCCGTCGACTTTCCTGATGTACTCCACTAGCCCCCCCCCCCCGTCGACTTTCCTGATGTACTCCACTAGCCCCCCCCCCGTCGACTTCCTGATGTACTCCACTAGCCCCCCCCCCCCGTCGACTTTCCTGATGTACTCCACTAGCCCCCCCCGTCGAATTTCCTGAAGTACTCCACTAGCCCCCCCCCGTCGACTTTCCTGAAGTACTCCACTAGCCCCCCCCCCCGTCGACTTTCCTGAAGTACTCCACTAGCCCCCCCCGTCGACTTTCCTGAAGTACTCCACTAGCCCCCCCCCGTCGACTTTCCTGATGTACTCCACTAGCCCCCCCCGTCGACTTTCCTGAAGTACTCCACTAGCCCCCCCCCGTCTCGACTTTCCTGAAGTACTCCACTAGCCCCCCCCCCCCCCGTCGACTTTCCTGATGTACTCCACTAGCCCCCCCCGTCGACTTTCCTGAAGTACTCCACTAGCCCCCCCCGTCGACTTTCCTGAAGTACTCCACTAGCCCCCCCCCGTCGACTTTCCTGAAGTACTCCACTAGCCCCCCCCCCGTCGACTTTCCTGAAGTAGTACTCCACTAGCCCCCCCCGTCGACTTTCCTGAAGTACTCCACTAGCCCCCCCCCGTCGACTTCCTGAAGTACTCCACTAGCCTCCCCCCGTCGAATTTCCTGAAGTACTCCACTAGCCCCCCCCCGTCGACTTTCCTGAAGTACTCCACTAGCCCCCCCCCGTCGACTTTCCTGAAGTACTCCACTAGCCCCCCCCGTCGACTTGAAAGATTGACAATAAAGTTGGCTTTGACAAAGTGCTGGAGCCACCACTTGAAAGGCACGGTCACCTTGAGTTTTTAGACGAGACCGTGGGACAGCCAGTAGGCCCTGGTTTAAATGGTTTATTCTCTGTCCACCAAACCCCCCCAGGTGGTCCGGCTGCAGCAGGAGGTGCAGCAGGGGGAGCAGGACATGGGCTCAGCCGATGGAACGATCTGCACCCTGAAGGAGGCGCAGGACAAACTGCTGGAGGAGCTGGACGCCACCAGAGCCCGACTGAGGGAGACCAGCAACCTGCTGACAGCCCTGCAGGTCACACACACACACACACACACACACACACACACACACACACACACACACACACACACACACACACACACACACACACACACACACACACACACACACACACACACACACACACACACACACACACACACACACACAGCTGTTTAACTGTACATGTTATTTTAAATATACCCTGAATGTCCCCCCTTTATTGAATGACTCAGAAAGCTATGGAAAGTTCACAGTGCTTGTTTCGTTTGGCCAAAGTCATAACCCCACATTTTTTCAAATTGACTGATACAAAACGGATCCTCATATTTGAGTTCTTGGATGAATTCATGATGGCCTTTTTTGTTCGATACTTAACGACATAATTAAAGACATGTTTCCTGAGTGGGTTTTTGAAGGACTTGACAGGATGACTCTAATGGCGGCATTTTCTGTTGGCTGTTTAAACTTGTATTCACGCCACAGAGAATCCCAACAGTTGCAAGGTTGCCAACAGAACTAGATTCTTGTTGGATGGAAAACCTTTGAGCAGCATCAGAATACTATCCAATGTCGGTCTGTCTCTGAGTTTGACTGACGTTCTGTTTGTGTTTTCTATGAAGGGTGAGCTAGAGATCCAAAAGCGTCATCATGAAGCCAAAATCATCACCACCAAAGAAGAAGAAAAACTTAAAATGGACAAGATGGCTCTGGAGCTGGAGCTCAAATGGACCGAAACACTCAGGTAGGGTGTGTGTGTGTGTGTGTGTGTGTGTGTGTGTGTGTGTGTGGTGTGTGTGTGTGTGTGTGTGTGTGTGTGTGTGTGTGTGTGTGTGTGTGTGTGTGTGTGTGTGTGTGTGTGTGTGTGTGTGTGTGTGTGTGTGTGTGTGTGTGTGTGTGTGTGTGTGTGTGTGTGTGTGTGTGTGTGTGTGTGTGTGTGTGTGTGTGTGTGTGTGTTTCTGAAAGAGAAACACCTATAGTCTTTGCCATAACTTAATTCAGAAGTGGTAGTCTTTCTATTTCACTACATTCCTTTCACTCTGTCACACACACACCTCACAGTATTGACCGAGATGCATCATTATTCTTGGATAGCTCTGCAACATCTCCGTTCGATGCGATGTTAAAGCCCTCAGCTCAGTCTCTGTTTATGCCCTCAGAACTTTTAAATAAATTAAAAAAACTCAAATAATAAAATGGACCGTCTGAGGTGTGAACTGATGCACTTTGAACACCGTAGTCAGCATCCTTTAACAACTCTATTAGAGTGTATCTCAGCACTTTGACTAGATGGTTAAAAGCTTTAGGTTTCATCGCTAATAACAAAGAAGTGGTATGTACTTGTTGCTTTTAAATCACATGTTAATGAGTGGACATTGTATTACTGCTCGGTCGGATAGTTGGGCTTGTATACGTCCAGTGACATGGCTTGAAAGCGACCAGAAGAAGTCACATTGCCCTGTGTACGTAGCTTATAAAACAAACTCTTTTATCCCAAACATTGTTCTTTTTCTAAACCAAGTTCGGGCTTTTTTAATTCACAAATGTAACATGTTTAATTCTACCCTGCACGTCAAAGAAATCGGGTATCCAGCTCATTCCAAAGTCTCTTCAACATCCCTATTATATCCTCTTGTATTGTTATGTAAACACAGGCACTCAATCAGAACAGCTGTGAACATCTCTAACCTCCTGACGCCCGTCCACACACAGGCATGAAACAAATCTTTCAAAGCTTCGCCCGTTCACTTGAATGGGGTGACGTATACGATTTTGAATCTTTGCCGAACTGCATTGTGGGGAGTGGAGCCTGGCTTTGCAAGCATCGTGAGCATCAAAAGTTGAGCAATGTTCAACTTTTGATGCTCCCGATGCTTTCGAAGCTGGCATCAGCCAATCAAATCCCGTTTATGCAAATCCCGCCAGTACAAGCGCTAGCCAATCAAACCGCGTGCAAGCTGGGAGAGCCAGACCGCAGTTCATTTCCTCATATTCCAAACGAGAAATTAAGGGAGCATTTTGCATCGTGTTGAATCACATCGTATCGCACCGAATCACATAATGTTGAATCAAATCGTATCGAACTGTATCGCAACGGGTGAATCGTATCGTATCGCATCGCTTGGTGTTTCAAATGTATCGTTAATGTATCGTATCGTGGCAACGTATCAAGATGCGCATCGCATCGGCCTCAGTGATGGAGATGCACATCCCTAACGCCCAGCATCAAGATTTGTCAAGATTTTTTTCATGCCTGTGTGTGGACGGGCCGTAAGGGTTGCTAAAAGGTGAGCATTTGTTTTGGGACTGACCAAGCTTTAGGCCCCGGCCACCCGAGGACGAAAACAGTCGTTTGCGTTACTGTTTAGTGTCATATAGACCGTTCGGCCACACGAGGACGACCGAATACGGCACTAAACGACTGCGGAAACGATAACGGGTCCCAAGGTGGATAGAACGGCATACGCAACGCTCTGGGGGTCCAACGGCTCCGTGTGTACGCCCTATCCGAACATTTTCTGATAACGATGAAATAGCCCCGCCTCCCTCTCCCCACGTCTCCTGCTCAGAGATCAGCTGCTGGGCTGTCAGAAGAGGGGGAGGAAAAGAGAGGCTCCGTTTTTTATTATTATATTATTTATTATATAGTCGTTATCAATTTGTTTTAAAGCTCAATAAATAACAAAGAAGACCTCTGACTGGCACTTTTCTAATTTTGTCTGGAAGAAGAGCCACTATTTCAAGTATACTACGTCATCGAGTGTCGCCGAAGGCCTGTTCCAACGTCCAGCATACTTGGAATTCTACCGAGCCCGGCGTCCTTCGTAGCGAGAAATTTCGAGGCTGCACATGTGTAGACTCCGCGGTCTTAAAATACCCACAATGCTTTGCGCTCGGACCAATTTCCCCAAATCTGTGGCGGAAAATGTAAGACTGGGCTTCTCGCCTGTTCCACTCTTCGCTTTCCGAATGCCAGGAAGTATTCTCGCCTCGCTACTGAAGCAAGTGACTCAGAAGACATGTGCTACCAAGCAAGCGTACTCGACATTGAGAAACACCCTGAGCCTCCCGACTGATCGTTGTCCCCGGGCTTTGTAGTCGTCTCCGGAAGGTGCGCTGGGATTGGAGCGCGTCGGGCCCGGCGTGCTCCAATCACAATCTTCGGGGGCGGACCAGGAGATGGGTAGCCAATGACATCAGGGCAACCGCACAGCTCATTTACATAGAACACGTTCAGAACAGAGTTACCAGGACCGGGGAGGCGGCGGCCGTAACACCAACATACACTTGTTTGCAGTGGTTGTGTTCTTGTTTATAGTTCAAAAACATGTATGGTCTGCTTCCTCTCATCATGTGCTGCTCCATCTCCTCTGCGATTCGTCTCAACCTGTAACTTCATTCAGTCTGTAAACGCCCCGGCTCTTTGAAAAGGTCACACCTGATATTGTTTGATATCTTTAGCCGCTCCTCGCTCCGAGCCACTGCACGCCTCGCCGTGATATTTGTTATTACTCCGCTTCATTTCCTGTATTACTGTATTGAAGGCAGGGCTTCAAATGTCATCTCATAATAACCCCAGAATCATCAAATCAAATTAACTTCTTCACCCGTTAACTCCTACAGGGTTTAAAGGTAAATACATTCAACCCGAGCTCTAGACAGAGGTTAGATATTATATACAACTACTAAAACAAATTATAAGCATCACTCTGAACCACGACTCAGATCAAGATCCCTAAACTGAACGTAAATGTTTTTATTGGCCTCATGACCCTCTCCTTCAAGGATTAAGGAGAGGAAGCACAATAAAAAAAGGAGGCCAATGAGTGTCAAGTCAAATAAGTGATGTATAAATACCAGGATGCTGTTTAGGAACCTTTAGCATCCTCCTCCTCCTCATCCTCGTATCTCGGGAATCATCTCAACCTAAATCTGTCAGCAGCGTCTCTCCAGACACTTGTTTTCTTTTGAGACAACTCCCAGGAAGTACCAAGCATATTTCATTATTTTTAACCCAAACACAAACTTATTCCTAACAGGGCTATACAAAAGCCAATAACACAAGTGAGTACACATGTTAAATGAAAATGAAATAAGTAGCAGCATTATTAAGAAGGTAAGCGAACGTATATAAAAGACAGATACAAAACATTTAAAAGTGTGTTGTGGCAATTTAGCACTCACAACAGAGAGGGATCAATAAAACACAAACACGGGTATAGTTGATCAATTATTATTTCGTTGTACAACAATCAATAATAACGAGGAAAACATTACGTCTGCTCTCAAGCGGTCCTACAGCAATGCTCCCAAGCAGTAGAACTTTACAGAAACACATATAGGACTCTTGACATGACGCACACACATTTCCTTACATTAGCTAACACACGACATCACATGTTCTGCCTCTGAATGCTATACTTGTATGTTCCAGATGTCGAAAGTGTACTTATCTCATGACGTCCTTTAGGAGTACCGTACTTTTCGGACTATAACGCGCACCTGCATATAAGCCGCAGCAGCTACATTGTCCGTCTGTCTTGCTCTCGTTCTGTCTCTCGGTTCCACTTTCACTTTGGCGCGCGACCTGTCTCACTCTTTTCCGGCCTCCAGCTTTTCCTGCTGGAGCCCGCCCTTAGAGGTGGCGGGCGCGGACCGGTCATAGAGCCCGTAGAGTTAAAGGTGGTTAATTTTACCTGTAAAATCCATAGATTTAGGAGGTTCCCTAGTGGCCGTTAGCTGTACAGAAAAAATGGGGGGAAAAGTCGCGGTTTATAGTCCGAAAAGTACGGTAGTCAACTAACAAAGGTTAACTGTTTTTATAGCCTAAAGCCTTCTCTGAACTTCCTCCAACCTCGATGTCAGCTCACTTAAAATGAATACATCTATTGATAATTCAGAACGACCATTGTCCCTCTAACGCTGTGTGACCCAACTCCGTAGCACACATCATATAGCTTAAACCATGAAATGAATATACCATAAATACGCTGTATTAAACATTCTGCTATAACACTCCATCCTTTATTAATTAATTACACATAATCAAACATATTAATAATTATTACAAGTAACCTACTGAGTTCCGCCCTCGAAAGCCCAAAATGACTTTCTGAAAAACATGTATCAATGGGTAATCATTTCACTCAAGGCAGAAGGCACAGGTCACCTGTACTGGACCTACTCACAAATAGCCAAAAAACACCCTTTTGATTATACATAAAAGTGGAAGAAAAGACTATTGCGCTAATCTACTTTTACTTAAAATGGGACATCGTTTCAGGAATATATAAAAAACCTCTCTATAATTCAGAACGACCATTGTCCCTCTAACTCTGTGTGACCCAACTCCGTAGCACACATCATATAGCTTATACCATTTAAATGAATATACCAGAAATACGCTGTATTAAACATTCTGCTATAACAAGTGTGTTTTTAACATTAAAGCATTAAAGAAAACCAAACTACAACCTGGAAATAAGCAAGGTATGAAAACGCTTGTTGAATTAAAAGTGACAAAAAACTTGACAGCGATGGTGGGACATTTTGATTTAAAGTGGCTGCAACGAACACAGATAGATAAATACCTGCTACACTTTTCTGCCACTCTGACAAACCGACCGTGGTTAAATCACTAATAAATAGTAGTTATAATAAGAGTGGATCTTAAAAACAAAGATCCACACACTGTAGAAATACCAGATTAATTACATGTTAGACGCTTTTATCCAAACATACATTCAGTACTGTGGAAAGTCCCCACAGGAGCAATTTGGGGTGAAGTGTCTTATCATACTGTCCACTGAGCCACAGCCTCCCTTAATCAAATCAAATCAAAATATATTATAGCCCCAAATCAAAGACATGCCTCCAAAGGGATGCACAAAGCGAAAAACGTCATAGCATACAAATGATACAACCATTACACATCAACATGAGTATTGCCATGTGATAAAAGCATGTGACTGAAGTGGAACGGGAACTAGGTGCTGGAAACAGATCCGTCGCTCTTCCTCTCCTCTTCATCAGCCCTCACTCACCTCCCTTTGTCTCTCTGCACTCAGCCCTTTATTCTCAGGAGGTGCTTCTGTTCATTTGGTGTTTGGGGTGAGTACACTGTGGCTAGTGAGCCGTCTGCATTAAGGAGGCTGCCTTTTAATCCCCGCCCCAGCGTCGCCCTGTGATAGTAGACTCGCCAGAGCGCTCCAAGGATTACCAAGTGAACAGAGGAGGCAGAGCGGAGACGCTGTGTCTGGAGACCCTGGAGAGGTTGTTTAGTGGCTGTTACACCTTTATCACACCTGCTTTACACCAACATGTATCCGTTATTATTACACCAGGGGGTCCGCGGGGTCTTCAAAAGTATTACAAGTTGATAAATCAATTTAGCGAAAATTAAGGCTATTAAAAAGTATTAAACGGCATTTTCCAAGGTATTAAATGTTGTAGCTTGTTTTCAATAAGTATATAAATGGTCCAGAGAGGTTGTGTTCTACAGTCTGCCTGAATGTAGTCTGCGTCCAAATGGTTGGAAGATAAGGAGGAAGGACAATCAATACTGTATATAGTCAATGTGAGGTGAAGTGCGTCGCCAAGGTAACCGGTTAGAACTCAAAGTGGCGATGAGGTCTTAAAAGGTCTTACATGTGACTTCAGGATTCCTGCATACACCCTGAACACCCATGTTACACCTATATCACACCCACGTGATAGACGCAGCCTGTCAACTGACTGTATACAGAAACCTTTTAAGGGTTAAGTGCAGGACTAAAGTAAACGTACAAAGTTGTGGAGGACTCATGATCCTCAAGGCAAGGCAAGTTTATTTATATAGCACCTTTCAGCACCAGGCAATTCAAGGTGCTTTACAAAAATGAAAGACATTCAGATAAAGGCATTTAAGAGGATGAAAGCAACTGCCTTTGGTAATCTTTGCAGTACCCCCCCCCCGCAGAGATGGTATAAAAGCAGGATTGGGAACACGTGTGTAAACTCTGCAGCTCCGCCTGTGATCTGTCATTGACACTAACAAGGTAAACACCAGGAGGACAGATAATATATAATCCCCCTCGTTACCGCGCCGTACAGTAGCTCTCATCCCATCCGAGTGTTTGTGAAGAGCGCTTATTGCAGCCGTGTGACTTTCATCTCAGATGGCCGTGACACCGCAGCCTCTTTCAAAGTCTCTGAAGCTCAACACATCATTTCCTGGCCGTTGTTCAATACATAGCTGTCGTGAATAACGTCATCAAAAAAGGAAGTCGCCGATAACGGCACGAGCCGTCGGTCCGAGCATGTTTTCAAAGCTTTCTTTGTTAACCTGTTCCCAAAATATTGACAGAAATGTTTGGCTTGAGGGTTTGTTAGTGACCTTGGAGGAAGTGATTTGAGAAGAGAATTCGAGCCATTTATTGGAAATATTTCGCCACAAGGAAGAAACATATTTAATAAAATACATAAATGGTAGGTAGAAGGCCACTTGCTATGTGAATGAAAATGAAAATGCTGCTGACAACAGAATCCAAGTTGGAAACCTACTTTCCTTAGGTATGTCCTTACAGTTGAAAGCCCACATGTTGCAGGATTTGAATAACCTTTTCAAAAACGTATTGAATGTTTCTACAAAGAGGAAGTCAGGTGTACACAGACATAATGTATTACAGCAGGTGAGCTGTGGGTATTTAAAGTTGTCAAAGGAATTCAAATTGTTGTTTGAGACACCTTGTAACTTTATATACATTTGTATGTGTACTTTATGAAATCCAGACACTCTAGTGATTAAGCTCAGGATAGTAATTAAGCTTATGTGATATGGACACTATTAGAAAGATGACGTAATGTGAGACCACACATGCAGTCTCTCTCCCGCACACTTTCTCCCGCGCCCAGGCTCTGGACCTCTCTGCCTCCGCACATCAAACAGTCTGACTCCATCACGACATTGAAACCCCACCTCAAAACCCACCTGTCTAAACTGGCCTCCTCACTCTAAAACACGTTCAACCTGCCATCACAGATCCCCCTCTCACTCGTCACTCGTCACTCCACTCTCTTGTCTTGCCTGTTTCATGCTTTATGCTGCTGTATTGCCTTGTCGGTTCGATTCAATTGTGTTCCGTTTTTGTTTTAGCTGTTTTAACTTTTAAATGCACTGTAAGGCGACCTTGGGTGTCCTGAAAGGCGCCTCGAAATAAAACGTATTATTATTATTATTACTTTAGCCTTTGCAGACCATTTACATGCACACAAACCCATATGCGTATAACACACTACAGAAAAGGGAAAACCATTTGCACGTTGTGGGGGAAACCTCTGAACCAATAGGAAACAGGACTCAGAGAGACACGAGGAGAGCTGGAGCTCTGATGGAGTCAGGACTCAGAGAGACACGAGGAGAGCTGGAGCTCTGATGGAGTCAGGACTCAGAGACACGAGGAGAGCTGGAGCTCTGATGGAGTCAGGACTCAGAGACACGAGGAGAGCTGGAGCTCTGATGGAGTCAGGACTCAGAGACACGAGGAGAGCTGGAGCTCTGATGGAGTCAGGACTCAGAGAGACGAGGAGAGCTGGAGCTCTGATGGAGTCAGGACTCAGAGACACGAGGAGAGCTGGAGCTCTGATGGAGTCAGGACTCAGAGACACGAGGAGAGCTGGAGCTCTGATGGAGTCAGGACTCAGAGAGACGAGGAGAGCTGGAGCTCTGATGGAGTCAGGACTCAGAGAGACGAGGAGAGCTGGAGCTCTGATGGAGTCAGGACTCAGAGACACGAGGAGAGCTGGAGCTTTGATGGCAAACACTGACGGTTTATTTGGAGCTTCGGCCGGAGAATACACAAGACATGTCACGGTTGAGATGCCACAATCAATTCTGAGGGTTCTCCTCTCTGGTAGGAGGTTTTAACTAGTTCGGAGTGTAATAATCAACATTCTTCATCAGCGAAACTAAACAAATATGGACCCTGAATCTACACTGAACAAAAATATAAATGCAACACTTTTGTTTTTGCTCCCATTTTTCATGAGATGAACTCAAAGATCTAAAACATTTTCTAAATACACAAAATAACCATTTCTCTCAAATATTGTTCACAAATCTGAAAAAGTCTGTGATAGTGAGCACTTCTCCTTTGCCGAGATAATCCATCCCACCTCACAGGTGTGGCATATCAAGATGCTGATTAGACAGCATGATTATTGCACAGGTGTGCCTTAGGCTGGCCACAATAAAAGGCCACTCTGAAACGTGCAGTTTTGCTTTATTGGGGGGGTCTGGGGGGGTCCGAAAACCAGGCAGTATCTGGTGTGAGGGGTAGGGTTAGGGGTAGGGTTAGGGTAATGTTGTGAATTGAGTGGCCCATGGTGGGGTTATGGTATGGGCAGGCGTATGTTATGGACGACGAACACAGGCCACTCGATTCACAACATTACCCTAACCCTACCCCTAACCCTAATCCTACTCCTAATCCTACCCCTCACATCAGATACTGACTGGTTTTCGGACCCCCCCAGACCCCCCCAATATAGCAAAACTGCACGTTTCAGAGTGGCCTTTTATTGTGGCCAGCCTAAGGCACACCTGTGCAATAATCATGCTGTCTAATCAGCATCTTGATATGCCACACCTGTGAGGTGGGATGGATTATCTCGGCAAAGGACAAGTGCTCACTATCACACATTTTTCAGATTTGTGAACAATATTTGAGAGAAATGGTTATTTTGTGTATAGAGAAAATGTTTTAGAGCTTTGAGTTCATCTCATGAAAAATGGGAGCAAAAACAAAAGTGTTGCGTTTATATTTTTGTTCAGTGTAACTGCTGTCGTCCATAGAAAAGAATTTGCGCCAGGGAACCTCCGTAACAGAAACGGAGGGCATCCAGATGTCCCTGAACAGTAAACTACCTCATGGCGGCTTGTGCTCCGTCATAAGCTGGAACAACAATGCGCCCAAGCTGCCCCTCCTTACGAGAGATAGCAGCAATACCCAAGGCCGTAGACCTATGCCATGGGAAAGAGACGGTGAAAGGAGAAAATTATGAACTGTGTCGAAGGGTTAAACACTTTAGCAGATTATTCCCTAACACACTTTGCAAGACAGTAAACAACAAGGGAAAAGAAAACAAACTGTATTAGCTGTGAAATCACTCACCACACTGCTGTCATAATGATTTTGTTAAAACATAGATAAAACAATATGACTTGGGTACACCGTGGTTGTGATTAAGGAGGTCTCATACTGTAGTGAATAAAAAGAAGGCGTGTATTCAGCCTGGATTGAGCATCACCAGCAGAGCGTGTGCTGAAGATAAAAGCAGGATTATTAACCAGCTCTGGTGTGAACTAGTAGCCGCCGCAGAGACATCAGTACCGATGTTTCATGATCAGACGTCTTACACCCTGTGAGTCTCTGGCAGCTGGTCGTTGCTGTCGGAGGAGAGGGGTGTATTCTGGAAGTTATGAAGGCATGCACGAGGATGTCAGTGTCTTAACTGAGAACATGTGCCTCGTATCTCGCAGGATCAGCCAATTATCCCACATGTTATCCCCATGCTTCCTCCGTCTCCTGACAGGTCCTTCACCCACTTTCCTTTACCTCTCTCCATCCGCCCAGACGCTACAGAGCAACGCTTATTAGGAAGACCAGAGCTCTTTGAAGCCCAAGGGGGGGGTGGGTGGGTGGGGGTGGGTGGGTGTGTGTGTGTGTGTGTGTGTGTGTGTGTGTGTGTGTGTGTGTGTGTGTGTGTGTGTGTGTGTGTGTGTGTGTGTGTGTGTGTGTGTGTGACACTTTCTGGCTGTCTAAGTGTCAGAGAAACGTGTTTGCCTCGATACTTCGTTTAACAGCTGCCATCTCCACTCCTACACAGCTATTACATTGACACACACACACACACACACACACACATACACACACACACACACACACACACACAGCCATGCAAAAAGCTGTTGGTCTCTCAATAGATGCAGTGTTCAATGTAAAAGGACCATTTATTATTCCCTTGAAGCAGATATTGAGCTCTCATAAGATTGACTGAGACTTTCATTGTACCAGATCTTGTTGTGAGACATTTAAAAAAAGTCATGTCAACAAAAACAACAAAATGTGCATTGAAAAAAACGCATTATGTTCTGAGAGATTAAGAGCTTTTAGAAATAGAACCAATGGTTTTAGTGATTAAGGAATTGTATTAAACTCCACTTGCAGTTCGTTGAGTCTTTATAAGTGTGTGTAAATGTAGCCGTTATCAAAGACTTCCGAAGTCATCCTTAAATCTCATTTGCAACTTCAGCAAAGTCCGAGCCAACTTAGATGGACCATAAATCAAAGCTGCAATGCAAATATTTGTGGTTATATGGTCCAAAGCTCCACTGTTTTCTCTTCTACTGTAGCATCGTCTTTAGCTGCAGAAATAATCTGTTTACATTGTGAATCATTGGTTTATTCCTATTTGGAAATTGTAAAAATGATGTCATTACTATCAGATATATACACTTGTTTTTATTAAATGTAGGGCTCTACAGAAGTCTACTATGATTTAAGGTCTGGGCTTCTCTTTAGCTGTTCTGCCTTTAACAAACAGTCACATATACATTGTTCATGTATCACATGGTATTTTGTATTGTACTGATTATTCATGTGTAGGCTTTCTTTACTCTATTGGCTTTTTGGAAACTTCAATTAACAGTTCCATAAAGAAACAATGCATGTTGTTGTTTTGTCGATCGCAGTATAAGCTATGCTCTCAAACGTGTGTGTGTGTGTGTGTGTGTGTGTGTGTGTGTGTGTGTGTGTGTGTGTGTGTGTGTGTGTGTGTGTGTGTGTGTGTGTGTGTGTGTGTGTGTGTGTGTGTGTGTGTGTGTGTGTGTGTGTGTGTGTGTGTGTGTGTGTGTGTGTGTGTGTGTGTGTGTGTGTGTGTGTGTGTGTGTGTGTGTGTGTGTGTGGTGTGTGTGTGTGTGTGTGTGTGTGTGTGTGTGTGTGTGTGTGTGTGTGTGTGTGTGTGTGTGTGTGTGTGTGTGTGTGTGTGTGTTGCAGGCAGGAGTGTAAGAAGCTGCGTGAGGAGCTGAGAGAGGACCATGAGGAGGACAAGGCGTTGGCGCTGAGTCAGCTGGCTCAGAGCAAAGAGCAGGAGCTGAGCAGCGCCAGGGAGAGCTGGCAGAGGAAGGTGGAGGATCTGCTGGAGCAGGTAGGACTTCCACAGATCAACGATCAAAGGCTCTATTGTCATATGCACAAAGCTACAGTGTAGAAGTGGCATTCTGCCTCACTCTACCTCACTCTGTCTCACTCTACCTCTCTCTACATCACTCTGCCTCACTCTACCTCACTCTACCTCACTCTGCCTCACTCTACCTCACTCTACCTCTCTCTGCCTCACTCTGCCTCACTCTGTCTCACTCTGCCTCACTCTACCTCACTCTGCCTCACTCTGTCTCACTCTACCTCACTCTGCCTCACTCTGTCTCACTCTGCCTCACTCTGTCTCACTCTGCCTCACTCTGCCTCACTCTACCTCACTCTACCTCACTCTGCCTCACTCTGCCTCACTCTGCCTCACTCTACCTCACTCTACCTCACTCTGCCTCACTCTACCACTCTCTGCCTCACTCTGCCACTCTCTGTCTCACTATGCCTCACTCTGCCTCACTCTACCTCACTCTGTCTCACTCTGCCTCACTCTGTCTCTCACTCTGTCTCACTCTACCTCACCCTGTCTCACTCTGTCTCACTCTACCTCTCTCTGCCTCACTCTGCCTCACTCTACCTCACTCTGCCTCTCTCTGTCTCTCTCTGCCTCACTCTGCCTCTCTCTGTCTCACTCTACCTCACTCTACCTCACTCTGTCTCTCTCTGTCTCTCTCTGCCTCACTCTGTCTCACTCTGCCTCACTCTACCTCACTCTGCCTCACTCTGCCTCACTCTGCCTCACTCTACCTCACTCTGCCTCACTCTGCCTCTCTCTACCTCACTCTGCCTCACTCTGCCTCACTCTGCCTCACTCTACCTCACTCTACCTCTCTCTGCCTCACTCTGCCTCACTCTGCCTCTCTCTGCCTCACTCTACCTCACTCTGCCTCTCTCTGCCTCACTCTACGTCACTATGCCTCACTCTACCTCTCTCTACCTCACTCTGCCTCACTCTACCTCACTCTACGTCACTATGCCTCACTCTGCCTCACTCTACCTCACTCTGCCTCTCTCTGCCTCACTCTGCCTCACTCTACCTCACTCTGCCTCTCTCTGCCTCACTCCAACTCACTCTGCCTCACTCTGCCTCTCTCTGCCTCACTCTACCTCACTCTACGTTACTATGCCTCACTCTACCTCACTCTACGTCACTATGCCTCACTCTACCTCTCTCTAACTCACTCTGCCTCTCTCTGCCTCACTCTACCTCACTCTACGTCACTATGCCTCTCTCTGCCTCTCTCTGCCTCACTCTACCTCACTCTACGTCACTATGCCTCACTCTACCTCTCTCTACCTCACTCTGCCTCTCTCTGCCTCTCTCTGCCTCACTCTACCTCACTCTGTCTCACTCTACCTCACTCTGCCTCACTCTGCCTCACTCTACCTCTCTCTGTCTCACTCTGCCTCACTCCAACTCACTCTACCTCAATCTACCTCACTCTGCCTCACCTCACTCTGCCTCACTCTGCCTCACTCTGCCTCACTCTACCCCACTCTACCTCACTCTGCCTCTCTCTACCTCACTCTGCCTCACTCTACCTCACTCTACCCCACTCTACCTCACTCTGCCTCACCTCACTCTGCCTCACTCTACCTCACTCTGCCTCACTCTACCTCACTCTACCCCACTCTACCTCACTCTGCCTCTCTCTACCTCACTCTGCCTCTCTCTGCCTCTCTCTGCCTCACTCTACCTCACTCTGCCTCACTCTACCTCACTCTACCTCTCTCTGCCTCACTCTGCCTCACTCTACCTCTCTCTGCCTCACTCCAACTCACTCTACCTCAATATACCTCACTCTGCCTCACCTCACTCTGCCTCACTCTACCTCACTATGTCTCACTCTGCCTCACTCTGCCTCACTCTACCTCACTCTACCTCACTCTGCCCCACTCTACCTCACTCTGCCTCTCTCTGTTTCAATCTGCCTCACTCCTCCTCACTCTGCCTGCCTCTCAGGCTCATTATTTAACATTGTGATGAACACACAGGAGCAGGCAGTCACTGCTAATGACGAATGCTAATGTAGCATGACTTAGCGCTCCTGTGGTCATCGTACACACACACACACACCCACACACACACACACACATACATACCACACACAGGGTCAGCAGTTGTATTAATGTTAATTTCTGCACACATGATGTCCTTAGACGACATGCAGTGATGAATGTTTATTTATTTACGTGTTGATTACTCGTTTACTACATTTGTCAAAGCACGGCAGCAGTGCACTGCGTCACTATGCCTCACTCTACCTCTCTCTAACTCACTCTGCCTCTCTCTGCCTCACTCTACGTCACTATGCCTCTCTCTGCCTCTCTCTGCCTCACTCTACCTCACTCTACGTCACTATGCCTCACTCTACCTCTCTCTACCTCACTCTGCCTCTCTCTGCCTCTCTCTGCCTCACTCTACCTCACTCTGTCTCACTCTACCTCACTCTGCCTCACTCTGCCTCACTCTACCTCTCTCTGTCTCACTCTGCCTCACTCCAACTCACTCTACCTCACTCTACCTCAATCTACCTCACTCTGCCTCACCTCACTCTGCCTCACTCTACCTCACTCTACCTCACTCTACCCCACTCTACCTCACTCTGCCTCTCTCTACCTCACTCTACCTCTCTCTACCTCACTCTGCCTCTCTCTGCCTCTCTCTGCCTCACTCTACCTCACTCTGCCTCACTCTGCCTCACTCTACCTCACTCTACCTCTCTCTGCCTCACTCTGCCTCACTCTGCCTCACTCTACCTCACTCTACCTCACTCTGCCTCACTCTGCCTCACTCTACCTCACTCTACCTCTCTCTGCCTCACTCTGCCTCACTCTACCTCTCTCTGTCTCACTCTGCCTCACTCTGCCTCACTCCAACTCACTCTACCTCACTCTACCTCAATCTACCTCACTCTACCTCACTCTGCCTCACCTCACTCTGCCTCACTCTACCTCACCGTGTCTCACTCTGCCTCACTCTGCCTCACTCTGCCCCACTCTACCTCACTCTGCCTCTCTCTGTTTCAATCTGCCTCACTCCTCCTCACTCTGCCTGCCTCTCAGGCTCATTATTTAACATTGTGATGAACACACAGGAGCAGGCAGTCACTGCTAATGACGAATGCTAATGTAGCATGACTTAGCGCTCCTGTGGTCATCGTACACACACACACCCACACACACACACACACACACACACACACACACACACACACACACACACACACACACACACACACACACACACATACATACCACACACAGGGTCAGCGGTTGTATTAATGTTAATTTCTGCACACATGATGTCCTTAGACGACATGCAGTGATGAATGTTTATTTATTTACGTGTTGATTACTCGTTTACTACATTTGTCAAAGCACGGCAGCAGGTGTTCAGCCTCTTGATTGATGTGCAGGCAGGGTGGGCTGATACCATTTTGCTAAAGTACAAGATGAACTATTATTTGAAGTTGAATCGCAATGTGTGCGAGTAAAATATCCAAATTAAAAGTGATGCAGTATTTGTGACAGTAAAAAATGTTTCAAAAGACATTTAAAATTCAGTATTGTTGAGTTGCAGAGGTCCAAAATGTTAGTATACACATTTGAGAAATACATTTTGATCGTGTACAGATCCTCCCAAAAACATCACATCATGATCATGTTGATTTATTATTATTTACAATTACAATAAAAAATAACCTCTCATATCGTAAATAATATCCCTTTTTCAAAACGTTCAAGAAATAATGTGTACATCATGGACTGTAAAAGAAAGCCACCATTTTGTAAGTCACCCATGGACTTTTCATGCACATATAACCTGTGTTAATAAATCCATCCACTACGTTGTAAAGGCAAATCAGGTTTATTCCCATTTCAACACAAGGCAATGAATTGCGCTTAATAAAAAACATTAAAAGCATTAACATTGCTTTAAAAACACTGTCAAAATACATGAATAAAAGTGGCAGTGCAGTTATTAGATGTAATAAAAGGCGGCAGCAAACAGAAAAGTCTTCAGCTTTGATTCAAAAGAGAAAGCGTGTTATTCTTTATCACATCAGCGTTATTGGAATACACAGATACAGCAGGTTGAGCAAGGTTGTCCTTATTTATCTCGACATTTTCCCACATACTCATTATCTGAAGTCGTCTAGACAGACTCATTTGATGAATCGTGCTGCTTCTCTCCAACAATTTGCTCTAGTGCTGCCCTACACATTAGCCAGAGCTCATTATGTCCCGCAGTGAACTGAACAAATGTGTTCACTTAGAGAAAGAAACTTTATTGCTTGTGGCTTTAAATAATGATCTTAATATCCTTTGCTTGAACCTAATTGATTACCACCAGTGCTCTGCCCTTATAAGTACACATCCAAGATAGGAAGGATAAGTAGCAGCATTATGGAAGTGAATATATGAAATTAGCCGCAAGTAATGAAAGTTAGAAGTAGTTAACAGTCTATACAGCATTACATAGGACATATTACATACATTTTTGTACTTAGTGTCTCTACTGGGACATGTCTCCATGCTCTCATGTTCAAAAAGCTCTTTATTGTTCTCATACTGCCTGTGCTGCAGCACCTCTTTTCACCCTCTGTCTGAAACCAGAGCCCAGGGTGATCTGATTGGTTAGCTCAGTGTTTCTCAAACTTTTTCATACCAAGGACCACTTAACCAATAAAAAAACACTCGCGGACCACCTAACTCCACAAATGTCCAAAAACACATCGTTTTTTACAAATTGCCTGAAAATGGTACAAACAAGTGGCAACATGTGTAATGAAGGTGTTTATCTGGGCTATATCATGCAATCGAAAGTGAAACTTAAGCTCGCTCCATTGCGGAGATATTCCCGCGAGAGTGCGAAAAACTTTAATTAATTAATTTAAAATGTGAAATGTTACCAATATACTCACGGACCACTAGGGGGCGCTCACGGACAACCAGTGGTCCGCGGACCACACTTTGAGAAGCACTGGGTTAGTTGGTCGGCTCTGTTGTGATTGGTCAACCGCTTAGAGATGTCCCGACCCTTATCACGTACAATGTGTTGGAGCGCTAGCCAATAGAAGCACGAGTGTTTCATAGTGATGTCACAAATAACTGAAGTAAACAAAGGAGTCCAATGGAGGCGTTTCAGGCAGGAAACACACGGATTTGAGCTTTTGAAGACCATTTACATGCACACAAACCTATAGAACACACTAAAGGAAAAGGAAAAACTCATCATAGGGCCTCTTTAAGTATTGCATTAAAATAAATGTGCCAGTTATAGAAAGTGTATATATTGCACAGGGTTATTGTATAGTAATATAGCCCATATTGTGTGGTGGTCTTCCAGGGGCCGTTGTGGTTATACATTCCTACCTAAGAACTTACCTGCAATACTTCCTCCTCCTCCACCTGTCTAACATTGTTGGGAAAATACTGAATGTCCTCTTCCAATATCAGAGTACACATGATAACAAAGACCCAACTGTGTACATGACGTGAAATGTTAAGTATTCAGAGAAAGTCAGAATTTTGAGATTTTGAGAAAAAAGTCAGAATTTTGAGAAAAAAGACAGAATTTTGAGAAAAAAGTCAGCATTTTGAGGAAAAATCCCACATTTTAAGAAAAAACTCAGTATTGTACATGACAGGATGTATGATTACCCACAAGAACCGGTATTCCTCCATCTTGTGACTGTGTGACTCCCTCTCTTGGATATCAGCATGTGAAGGACACTGCTCAGGAACTAGTTGATGCTCTGTATGTGATGACTGCTTCCATTCTGGAGAGGATCACAGATACATGGATCCTGATAGTGAAGCTCAACCCGGTGACCAGTGATATTTTTCTAACAAACATGTATGACGTTGTGTCCCTGTGCAGATCTCCCTGCTGAAGCAGAGTCTGGAGATGCAGCTGTCTCAGTCGCAGTCGTCTCTGCAGCAGCTGCAGCAGCAGTTCAGTCAGGAGAGGGAGCACCTGAGGCTGCAGCTGGACGAGCTGCAGACGGAGCACCAGAGGAGGCAGCAGCGCCTGCAGGAGCTGCACCTCAGCTCCATGCAGGACATGGAGCACGCCCGCAAGAGGGACCTGAAGGTGGGCGGAGCCAGACATGCACTCAAACACGTGTTTATAAAAAGCTGCAGCTGATTCAGAACGCCGCTGCTCGAGTCCTCACTAACACTAAGAAAGTGGATCACATCACTCCTGTTCTGAAGTCTTTACACTGGCTTCCTGTGTGTCAAAGAATAGATTTCAAAATACTGCTGCTGGTTTATAAAGCACTGAATGGTTTCGGCCCAAAATACATTTCTGACCTCCTGCTAAACTATGAACCATCCAGATCTCTCAGGTCTTCAGGGACTGGTCAGCTTTCTGTCCCCAGAGTCAGAACTAAACCTGGAGAAGCAGCGTTCAGTTATTATGCTCCAAATATCTGGAACAAACTCCCAGAGACCTGCAGGTCCGCTGCAACTCTTACTACTTTTAAATCCAGCAAGAAGACTTTTCTTTTTGTCGCTGCTTTTAATTGAACTATTCATATCTTAAACTGCACTGTAACTTGTATCCATGTATTTTTCCTTAATGTTTATTTTATTAGCTTTTCTTTTTTAATGCTTAATGTCTTTCATTTTTTTTTTTTTAAAGCACTTTGAATTGCCTTGCGTTGAAAAGTGCTATATAAATAAACTTGCCTTGCCTATAAACAGTACTTTCCTAAGATTTGAAATAATACCAAATACCGTGCAAGGACAAATTCATGTCTGCTGGCTAGCATTCTTCTTCCCTTTCTTTAACTGGCACATTGCTGCTTTATTGAGGACGTTACTCCGTCTAACTTTGGAATAATTTAAGACACTTTGCATGAATGTGTATTTCATGCTTGTGAATGCACTTGTTTACCCTTGTGCAAGTTAGTAAGCCAGAAACACAAACATAGCTCTACTAGTGGTCAAACTGAGCTGAGTTGAAACTGGATTTTCTTTAGCATCCTTTAAGTGTTTTGATAAAGATTTTGACCCTATGAAATGTGCTGTGTGGAAGAAATTACCTCAAACTAATCACATATTTACGTTGTATATTACCTAGCATTGCTTACATTTGTTTAATATAAGATTTTGCCCCATATATGGACTGAGAAGGAGAAAAAAGAACCTCAAACATATCTTTCTTGCTATAAGCATCTGCAAAAGATAATATACTTCGATATATAATTTGATAGTTCAATACAATAGTGTTAGGGATATTTGAAACTAAAAAGATCTGGAAATAGCCAAAAATGTTGCCAATATGAGATATTTTCTATGACATGCATCCGTTAAATTTGTTTAATACAAATATTTCACCCCATATATGGACTGCGAAGGAGAAAAAATGACTGTGGACATATCTTTCCTTCAATGAAAAACTGGATTAAGATCAGATCGATTGATATATCAGCCTCACATGCTTAAGTAGCTTTTGTCAAAAGGTCAAGCAGGATATTTTTGGCAGCATTTAGTAACAATGCAATCAGAAATCACTACACAGGTGATGCAGCCTGAGAGAAATACTGCAGGCAATCAGAGTGCTGGGACGCTGCAAAACGACACCAAGAAGTGACCTCAGCACCATGGAGAGCTACTGCATGCCTGCAGGGATAAATGAGCACCATGGACAGAGATCTGATGTACAACAATGTGAGCATTTATCATGGAAAGTTAACTAGAATAGTGGCTGAGGAAATGTGAGACCACTGCAGTAAAGCAAAACCAGAGAAACCTGCATTTCAGCACACTCAATCCTCATTATGATGGAAGCACTGGAGGCCTTTACTGGCACCATCACAGTTAGGCAAGGCAAGTTTAAAGGGGACCTATCATGCAAAATGCACTTGTTGATGTCTTTTATACATAAACATGTGTCCCCGGTGTGTCGGGGAACTCACGCAGCGTCAGAAAATAAAACCTTTTCCTCCGTACCCAAATCTCTAAAAACGGGGAACAACGGAGCTGATCCAGATTTACGTCCGATATGACGTAATATCTGAAATGTGGACCCACGGGCCAATCAGAAACGTTGCTATCGGAAACAATGCCCGACTGTTTTGGACGTAATATGGTCGGTGTTTGCATTAGCATCGCTAACACTCAGAGTTAACCTGTGCTGGAGAGCATGTGTGTGAAGAAGCAGGAAGTAAAAAGGAACTCACCTTGTGGTATAACCGGCAAGAGAGAAAGCCTTTGAGCTCCAGACTGTTTCAGATCCTTGATAATCCATGATATGGAGTTTCATCACGGCAGCATTTAGTTTAGACGGTAGCTGCCGGGTCCCGCATAAGCTCCGCCCCCTCCATTTTTATTTGAATCATTTTTATTTATTTTTTTTAAACCTTTATTCCCCAAATCAGCCCTTTAGAAACAGGAAGTGAAATAGAGGGGTGTGAGGCGTGGCTAGAATGGGTGATCTGTTTGGTATTTTGAGCAAAACACTTCATAGACATGTTTTTTATATATTTGTATATATCTGAGACCCATGCTATTGCCTAAAAATAGCATGATAGGTGACCTTTAAATATATATAGCGCTTGTCAACACAAGGCAATTCAAAGTGCTTTACAAAAATGAAAGACATTAAGAGCATAAAACACATTAGAAACTTTAAAAGCAAAGATAATAAAACGTGAATAACACAGGTTCATGAATACAAGTTGCAGTGTGAGATGTGAATAGTTCAATTAAAAGCAGCGGCAAAAAGAAAAGTCTTCAGGGGACCTGCAGGCTTTCCCGTGAAATGATAGTTCTTTTGACACTTTTTAAGTTAGCGAACAAAGTATGACTAATTCAATAATTAAATCCATTTCATATATGCATTTCAAAGAACCTTCAGACTATGATCTGAGGCTTGTCAGAGTCAAGGTTAGCGTGGCAGTGACTCATCATCCCTCACTCGCTCTGACAGCAGACGGTTTCCACATCCAGACGCTCTTCTGACAGCTCCACGTTTTCCCCCTCTTATAATGTCAAAATATGCACAAACAAGCAACATACACACGCCTCGAGGTGCAAAAGGAAATGTTCCTCACCGCTAATCCCACCATATCGCACTCAAGGTCGATTTGGATAGCGAAACATCACAATCCCCAAATCCCCTCTCCGACGCCGTGGACGCTGTAATTGTGTTAATGCTCGAGGCTGAATGGAGGTCAGGGAACGGCGTCTTCGTGATGGCGGTATGAATAAGGGCAAGTGTGTGTTTGAGTGGGGAGAAGGAACATCACCTCTGAGTCACTCACCGTTCTTAAAAACTCAGAAGTCTTCATTATTTATTTCCGTGTAAACCAAAGTGACATTCACCTGTTATGTGTCTCTCCTACTCTACTCGTTTCCTCTCCCGGTACCAACACGC
>JAMFTG010002676.1:0-12500 GCA_023974075.1 Chaenocephalus aceratus
TGTGTTCACTTTGATGGGCTGTCTTCTGAGTGGTTAAACATTTCTAATGGTGTACCACAAGGTTCTGTTTTAGGACCACTTTTATTCTCAATATATATCAACAGCGTAGGTGAAAATGAAGCTACTTTACATTTTTATGCGGATGATACCGTGATGTTCTGTGCAGGTCTCTCCATTCAGGAGGCTGGTGTTAAATTACAGGCTGTTTTTAACACTATTCAGACTCAGCTCTCTGAACTAAAGCTTCTTCTAAATGTGGATCAAACCAAGGTAATGCTCTTTTCAAAAGCTAAAAAGACACCAGAGCCTGTTTTAGATATTGTTACTATACAAGGACAAGTACTTGAAGTTGTTACCCGTTATAAATACTTTGGTATCTGGCTTGATGATTGAGTTACAAGCAGCTATTGTCTGAGATCACATGATGTAGTCTTGTTAGATGTGCCAAGAGCAAGGACTGTCTGAGGTGAGACAGCTTTTATGTGCAGCTCCACTTGCTTGGAACAATCTTCAGCAAGAATTGAAACTGAGCGATCTCATTCCTCTGCATGTCTTTAGAGCTAGGCTAAATGAAATGAGACACTGCGCCCACTCTGTTGCCAGCTTTGAGAGGAATAAGCAACCAGGTCTGAAAACAAGCCCAAGAGAAGCAACACATACATGATGTTGAGTCATTTTAAACCAAAACTAAGTCCTCAGGATGACTTTAAGACGTGAACATGGTCATTTTTGTTTTGTAACATTACATTTAAAAAAAAATATAAAAAAAAAAAAATCCCGATTTTTTTCTCCCGATTCCGATCTTTTCAAAATCACGTGATCGGCTCCGATCCCCGATCACCTCATCTCTACTTATTTTCCTGCAACCAGAATCGGCTTGAAGGTGAAATCTTCAGCTTAAGGAGAGAGTTGTGTTCTTTGTTGCTCACGTTCAAAAAAAATTCCCACAGCTGGAGCCCGAGTGGGTTCTCCATCTTTAGATATTCCTGCCTTGCTCATTATACATTTCATTATGCGTTTAAAGTAGAGCCCTGCAAAGATACGCATTTAAATCACTCACTTGCAGGCCAAGAGACGTTAGGAGCACATTGTACGTTTCTCCAGGTGTGTCGAATTCATAAGTGTTGGTTTCTCGTGTCCTCCTTGAGGCCCGCCATCGAGAGTGTGAGCCGTCTCATCATTGATGGATCCATTGGCCAAACGAATCCTCCCCACGAGCCACGTTCACATGCTATGACATTGTGGAAGTATCTGAAACACTGACAGAATATGCGTGCGTACGCTCAGGGTCAGCAGCGCTACCAAAGGGCCGAGACAACCTTCACTGATGGAAATAATCCCTTTCAAACTGCGGCTGGAAACACGATGCCGCGCGGCTGTGACAAATGTCAGGGAAATAAGATATGAGATCTCATGTGCTTTGCAGCAAACACAACGAATGATGGCCGTGTCCTTTTTGTAGATTAGCATTAGCTATGCTACGATCAGGAGCACACACACACACACACACACACACACACACACACACACACACACACACACACACACACACACACACACACACACACACACACACACACACACACACACACACACACACACACACACACACACACACCACACACACACACACACACACACACACACACACACACACACACACACACACACACACACACAACACACACACACACACACACACACACACACACACACACACACACACACACACACACACACACACACACACACACACACACACAGGTTTGATCTGGTCGATATTCACAGAAAGCAGCGAGGGCATATGGCGGTGAATCCTGAACAGCTCACTGAACTTGTTCCTTTCCTCTAGGGAATGGTTTCAGTTTGTTCAAGCGTTCACTTTTTAGAGACAGAGGAGCTTTAGGTCTGGCTCAGTTGCGAAAAAGCAAGCCCATCGAGAGTACCGATGGATTTGAAAAAGCTCAACAGGTTGGATTTCAGTCGATGCAGACCGGTCTTTGTTTCGAGCCTCGGCCACAGTCGGCTGTCGCCAAGAAGAGCGGCTTCGAGCCCAATTAACTGATACGTGTTGGAATGGAGAGGAGCAGTGTGTGAGAGAGAGGCCGTAGAAACCTGGCTACACACACACTTCCTTTGCTTACGTGCAGGAAGAGCACCTTCATGGGAGAGAAAGCGTTTCGCTGCTGATATAAATAGAAAAATATGTCTCTCACCTCGACCACATCCACATCGCTACGAGTGGTTTTTCAGGGTCTAGTAAGTATACGAAATACATGTGCTGGCAGATTGGTTTGTAGTCCATACACAAAGACAGAAGCACGAGTACAGAATGGGTACAGATTAAGGATAAAAGTGAGATATGAGACGCAACGAGAGCCTAAAGAAAGACATTGGACATAGAGTCAAACACCCAAAGCTTTATTGGCAAAACGCTGAGCGGCCGAGGCGAAGACAATCACCAAGCCCCATTTTGCTTGAGTGTCTTTATTAGCATTTGAACAGCTACGTTCGAGGCTTTAATTACGGGCTATTTTAAAACTGAAGATTGGAAACGCTGCAATATATATATATCGTTTTTGAATTGCTACATCAAAGGACTATTTGTTTGCACATGATTTGCTTTGCTTATAAATAGTGTCTCACCTTGAACATGTTTACAGGTTACAGTAGCCCTTCTCGAGGCTTCGTAAGGACGACCTCGCTCAGATTTACAGACACGTGTGTACGGAGAAGACGTGTGGGGACATATCGCTGCAAAGGAAGACGTCCTCTGGCTGATTCGGACAGTGATACAGCAGGAGCAGAGCCTCAGGAGCTCCTCATGCATTATGGACAAGATTCAAGACTCACAAGTTGAAGGACGGAGAAAGCCCACGGCCTGTTTTCCAAGCTGGAGTTTATTTGTGTTGTTGTACTACTCAGGCACTTACAGAGGCGGTAAGATACCCCTTTGTACCACTGATTGGCAACCAGGTAACCAAAAGGAGAGTGTACATATCGGATATACGTATTCGTCTCTCTGTCTGTACACACAAACTGAAAGATTGACAATAAAGTTTACTTTGTAGTACTGTGGATCCTACACCGTACTCCCATGACGTTGCAGTATTTAAATGTATTAATAGATGGATACTACACTTCAGAAGGTTGCACAAGATATTAGGAAGAATTTAGCAACCAGGAAACTAAACGGAGAGTACTGCTGTGTGTCTTATAATAGATATATATACAAACCGTGATGTATTTAGGCTACACATGTGGACAAAGTGCGCTGGGTTTTAACCTGTTAAGCCCCAAAGCCCCCCTCGACGGGGGCTTTCTTTTTTCACGACACTGTGTCTCAGGGCATCTTAATATTTAAGAACCTATTAATGTGTTATACCAGATTAACGGGAATAATCTCAGCTAACTGACGATACAAACCATGTTTACCAAAACAAAACACAAGTCTCATAAGAAGCATCTAAATGACCCCTTAGCGAAAAATGCTAACGGACATTGGCACAGAACTTAAGATAAAAGTACCCTTATTATTTATCGTAGCTGCACTTACAAGATATCCGATTAAAGCTGAGGTTCCACAGATTATTTAGGTATATATATCATCACTGCGCGATCCGAACTCGCGACAGGGGAAGCAAACACGGACACCACAACACGTAGCTTTACGGAGCTTTTACGGGAGATCGTCTCACCGTAGCTGTCAATCTGATCAAAAGACGTGTTCAATGGCATTAAAACGAGAAAACACGCGGCTGAATCCGTTAATCCATAGGTTGATAATGTTTCTGTGGCTTTGAAAAAATTATTTATAATCCATAATTTCATTTTTATGTAAAAGTCGGAGAGTAAAAGTTAGCTGCTAATGGTAGCCACCAGAGGTATTGCAGCTTCCGGTTTTGGCTCTGCGGCAGTCTCACACACACACATGACCAAATAAGGAGTGGGTGGGAGTTCCCCTCGATTCCATTGGCTCTGACGGTTAGAAAGAGATGTCAATCAGCAAAATCGAGCAAGGGGGGCCAGAGATATGGAAAATCCACCCAAATGACCCCAGAAGTGTTTTTGTTGCTAAATCTCTCTAAATTTTACTTTTTTTGCATCGATCTTGATACAGGGTACTTAATATATGTTGTAGTTTGGATTCCTAAAGCTTTTAGTCTACCATCCCATCATTCAAGGGTGGTGTTCACTATAAGTACTTTTTTATTTTTGGACGGACACAATCATTTACATTTTTTTTTACTGTGTTCAATCTGAATTTACTTTAAAATAAAAACATCTATATTGATTCTGACTCTTCAACATCCAACTCGCAGGTGTAACCTTGCTTTGAGAAAAAATATTATTAATGTAATCCGTTTAGAAGAAAAGATATGGTCATTTGTTCTGGGAATGTCATATTCGAGCCTGAGACCTGAAAAACAGGCTCGGGGCTGAACAGGTTTTAAATTCTTCCAATCCAAGACTGGCCGCAATGCAAGCCTCCTATCAAGGGGTCAGACTTCAAGCAGCTTCATCACAAGACTTTTGAAATGGAGTTTGAAGCCAAGGCGGTATCAAAAAAAAAGAAAACCGGTGAGTAAGAAAGAACGAAACATAACTTCAAAGACGGTGCAACCCAAGCAAGCTAAAATAACTAACTAAGAGATCGATACTACACTCGAGAAGGTTACGAAAGATATCGGGAAGAATTTAGCAACCAGGAAACCAAAAGGAGAGCCCGACCAAGCTGTGTTAAAAAATGTGGAAGAGTGAGTGAGAAGGAAAGAATAACAGTAAGCAAGCTAAAATACTCAAATGAATACGTGTAGAGAATGTGCGAAGTATCCCAAACACTGTGTGTGTGTGTGTGTGTGTGTGTGTGTGTGTGTGTGTGTGTGTGTGTGTGTGTGTGTGTGTGTGTGTGTGTGTGTGAGCAGGTGATGGATGCTGCTACAGTTTGAACAAAGACTTGGGGAACTGCAAGCTGTAATTGTTCCCATCACATGCAAAGACATTGTCCTCCCACTCCCGTTGAACAGGGAGGGAGGCGAGGTCGCTGCTTTTTTAACACCGTGGAGAACAGAAGGACTGAACGGAAATGCGGAAAAGGATTATCTCTCAATGCCATTAAGTGCCATTTGTCCCAGAATCCTCCACTTGAATATCTGACACCGCCTGAGCCGAGGGGAGCACAGGAAGGTGACTGAGAGGCGTCGGCTAGCATGCTAACTCACACTGAGAATCTTCCAATTACTCTCCGTCACGGGGGGGAGACGGTTTCCCCCAGATGTCTGTCGTTAGAAAGTTTGATGTTCCCCTCCGAGCAACCGCTGTGTAATTAGTGAAGTCATTTGAATAATCGCCCTGCCTCAAACTGCGGGATGAAAGCGCGCTTCACGAGGAGGATGACCGCCGACGAGACAAAAGACAAAACAGTAACAGTGGGTTGTTCCAAGGCGCCCTCAAGACAACACAAAGGGAGACGTGGCGTGGCTCCAGTGAACTTAAGCAAACAGATTGCCTCGCTGCGAGTCGCCTGCTGTGGGACGCCTGATGGGGAGTGTGGTGTCTTTGTGCTGCACATTGATTGGCTGGGAGTGATGTTCCCCTGGCTGAGAAATGCTTATGAGTTTCTGCAGGATAGTGGACTTTAAACCTGGAGCTATATAACTTGTTCCTTAGTAATTAATTATCTTACATCATTCCAATAGCTTGCATATAGACTCTTATTTCACTTTTTTAAAACTATTTTTCTTTTTACCGTTTAATATTTACTTGCACTATTTGTTTCTGTTTTTCTGTATTATTGTGTTGCATTGTGGGAGAAGCCTAACGGCCCGTCCACACTACGGCTTCGACAGCTTCAGAAACGGTTTCCAACGCGTCTGCCCGTTCACTTTTCGCCGAACTGCATTGTGGGAAGCACACACGCTTTCCTGGCGGCTGCAAAAGTTCAGCAATGTTCAACTTTTGCAGCTTCTGAAGCTTTCGGTGGAAGCGTCAGCCAATCAAATCATATGCCAGTACGAGCTCTAGCCAATCAAACCGCTGCTTGTGTGTCGGGGGCGGGAGATCCATGTGATTGGTTGTTGGTCGAGCTTCAGACACGCCCAGCTCCAAGCTTTGTTTGAAGCTGTAGTGTGGACGGGCCGTCGGGCTTTGCAGCTATGTCCGTATGACAAATAGAGAACCTTGAACCTTGTTGTCGTCCAACACGGGAAATACATTTCCAGTCACGAGAAAGAGTACAGCCTTCTTTTGCAAACACCTATGTTGTTACAAAGCGTCATATATCCTTTAAAATACCCAGATCTATTCTAACGTCGCGGTAAAAGTGGAGGGAACCATTGCTAAGAGTTATTTTTCAGGGTCTAGTAAGTATAAGAAATACATGTGCTAAGGATAAAAGGATAAAAGTGAGATATGAGACGCAACGAGAGCCTAAAGAAAGACATTGGACACAGAGTCAAACACCCAAAGCTTTATTGGCAAAACGCTGAGCGGTCGAGGCGAAGACAATCACCAAGCCCCATTTTGCTTGAGTGTCTTTATTAGCATTTGAACAGCTACGTTCGAGGCTTTAATTACGGGCTATTTTAAAACTGAAGATTGGAAACGCTGCAATATATATATATCGTTTTTGAATTGCTACATCAAAGGACTATTTGTTTGCACATGATTTGCTTTTAACAAGATGTAATTGATGTGTAATCCCCGAGGATTAGTCGATTGGTCTAATGTACAAAGAGGAAGGCACACTTCTGGGACGACTCGTTTACGAACAGGAGATACGACGAGGGTTTTAGAAAAAGGTTATCGCTAAATAATGACTGAAAGGCTTTATTCACCTCCAGGCTCTGGTTAGAAAACTGTCCTTATCATCATTTAACCCACATTTGAACCGTCACGACCTCCCGGAGTGACTTCAAATTGCTTTCAGTCTGCATTTCAAACTAGAAACACACACTACGCTGACGGGCGGGCGGAACAGCCTGCGTTCTGCCTCGCAGTGGCTTTGACAGTCATTTAAACCGTCGCATTGGAAAACCAGGACATTCTCCTGAAGCCTTGGGAGCGCTGCGAGTCTTCCCAGGTGTCGCAAGATTAATGTACGTTAAGTCACAACAAGAGGGTTGGATTAAAAATGCATCTTATAAAATGTAATTTACATATAAAATGCGGCGGACTTGCGTCTGTCAATCAAGCGTTCATACATCCCCCGTTAGCCACTTATTCAAACAGCTGTTGTCTTAATTAGACACAATCTGAATGGACACGTGTTTGCTGGCTAATTGCTTACTCGCTTCAGACCTGGATTCAATTCTAAAGACATGTTTCCAGTCTCATCAGAAAACCTCGGCTATTTGGGAAGACATCTAAGAGCAGATATTAGACCCAGGAAACACGCATGTATCATTGTTCTTTAAATATATGGGATTTTTATTTGTTGGTAGAGCCTGGTTTATACCGTAGACCAGGGGTGTCAAACTCAAGGCCCGGGGGCCACATCCGGCCCGCGACTTCATTTCATGTGGCCCCACAAGAGCTTGCAAAGAATATTATATGTTTATTACATGGTTACATGGCGATTTACAGAAACACGTTGCCCATAAACTACATGTCCCACAATGCATCTCTTCTTTCTTTCTTTTTTTCCCCCCAGAATTTGGCTTTTCTTTTTAAATGATTTTGTGACATTCTCACTGAAGAGACTTGCAATGATTTGCCCTAGACTTCTGCTTTCAGACGTAGTTGATTATGAAGTTATTACCCTATCCGATAATAATCCAATGCAGAGGCAATAATGTAATATAATGCATTATTTTATATATATTCAATATTTATTTATGTATTTTGATATAGTCTCAAAGTTACAACCGGCCCTTTGAGTGCAACCATACATCCTACGTGGCCCGTGATGAAATTGAGTTTGACACCCCCCGCCGTAGACTCTACTAATGCCTTCACAATGACGTCTTGAGTATCAGTACGTTTTAGAAAGACCTCGTCTCAGAATAGATGCATGTATATAACCTCAACAGCGCACATGTGCGTGAGGGAATACCTTTGTATTAGTGTTGATTCATTCATTTGAATATCAACGTATAAAAGAACTTCAAAGCGAGCATGCCGCCCGATCTAAAGCTCACGATGTTTCCCTGTGGACGATAACAGCATTGTTTCATCGAGGAAACGTGTGAATGCTTCAGCTCTCACACGGGCAACGAGCCTATTACATCATCAGATCAGAAAACACATGTTAAACTCTCACATCAAAGCCTCGTCTGGAAGAATCCGTCTCTCCAATTGTGGCTGATTAGAAATCCTCCCGAGGGAAGAGACCGTGTGCCGGGAGGAAAATGAGATGTATTTACGGCAGACGAAGGAGAAAGATTCGAGTTTCTTTTTGCATCTCTCTTCTCTTTCTACTTGTGTTGAATGTGCACGCAGGAGGAGTTGATCAGCATGATGGTGTGGGCGGTTGCTCGGGACTCGTTGGCCGAACACTAACCAAAAGGTTTCCGGATCCATCTGTGGCTCTCAGAGAAAACAGAAAGGCTCAGCAGCTCCAGCAGGACGGACGGACGGGCGGGTGGGTGTCGAACGCCACACTGAGCCAAGAGTGCTTCACCTCGGATAACCCTGAATTCACATTTCATATTGACTCAAATGCATCCGACTGAATGTGGGCGGATTCATTCTAATGTGCTAAGCCCCTCCCCTTTTTGGAGACCGGCTGCTACGACAAGCCTATACGGAGTTTAAAGTGGAAAGCACGACAGATTAGACACTCACATTGTTTAGTAAGTGTTTGCCTGCGCTACATACAAGATATTCGACCAAAAGAAAAGACTGAGGATAACACGAAACAGACAGTACGTTGAAGCTCGAGATATGCAAGATCGCTAATCCTGGATGTGGCTTCATTTTAACATAAACCGTGACGGTGAATAATTTACATGGCAAAGCCGGACATGCTAACGGTGTAAAGCCAACACTGTGTGTCGTGGCTTGACGCGCTTTCAGAGCCGTTTTGGATTATTTAGTGCCGTTTAGTTGAAGGTCAATTACACAAAGCAATCAGAGTTTTAATCTTGACGACATGAATCTTCAGCCGTAGATTATTCTCCTTAATAACGTTTTTAATTACAATGACACATAGTGGGCGTGTATCACCACCAGGCCATGCAGCCACTTCTTCTTCAATGTATGTCAGGCATCGACTGCATGAACTGCTACCTTTAAATCAAATCATTCTCACTTTGTAATACATGTAGTTTCTACCCAGCGATACAGCTCCATAAATAAAGAACATGTTGATTTCCCCGCTATCGCCGTCGTGTAGTTTATTATAGTGTCTCTAGTTGATCCGTCAGAACGGCCCCAGAGACACACGGGTTTATTTAAAAGCTGCAATCAATCACGAGAAAGACACACATGATGTACGACTTCTTCGCCGTTTCAAAACGTATTCATAGTGATTTAAAAAGTGGGCCAATAAGCGTAATGCGGGCGATGCGAGGCGCAGGGAATAAATCAGTGTGTGTCGTTGGAAACCCCAACAGACGCGTGGATATTAGTTTACTTTTAGTTAGTTTAGTCAATTTATTGAACATGTCAGAAACAAAAAAAATATAACAATAATATATATATATTCTCTTTTTTTCACTCAGATTAATAATTATAACAAAGTACCACACAAAAAAATAATAACAAAATAAATAAATAATAATAATAATAATGTTCAGATAGTCTCTGTTCATGTTCAACAGGGGCAAGAAGAAGCTTAAAAACCTTTTCTGGTCCTCCCCCCTCTAACATATATGTTTCTTATAAAACATTAGGTCATCGTCATCAGCGACATGTTTGTCTTGTTCCTCTTTTTTTGCAACAATTTTTTTACAAAACAATCAGAAAGAAATGACTTTTTACAAGAAATAACAACAAATGGGATTTCACAGGTCCTGTTCATAACCATTAATGATTTGACTCCTAAATAATACTTTCATTTTAGATAGACTTGTACAATATTTCAGATATTAGTGTAATACAGCCAGGTATGTGTGTGTTTGTGAAATTGACCAGAGCTCTCCCGGCAGCGAGCCACGAACAGTGGGGTTTTTGTACAAGTCTTGTTTTAGTAAAACACACGAAGCTGTGTGTATGCCGCTAGAATCTCATTGTGCGGTGACAGCAGTGAGACATCAGAGCTAACGAGCACGGCACGCTTTCCGTTCCCTCGCCCCAAAGTTACGGGACTGGGTGTAGAATGGAGAACGAGGAGACAAAGGAGTAAAGTGACAAACTAGTTTTAAAACTTGCATGTCTAGGAAACTAGAGATAATGAAGCATTGAGCAGAAGTAATATATTGAGGAACCCAAAGCAACACGTCTCCAAGTGAAAGCAGATGCAATGAAATCGCGCCTTTGTTTCACTTGTTAAAGCTTTTATCGTTAATACAACTTAACTTGAAGGGGTGGGACACAACAAGTACACAGAAACTAAAGGACAAATCAGATCTTCAGCCTCGTGTTGCCATTTGAAAAATAAACGTTAAAAAGCAGACACGAGCTGGCATCACCTCGCCTGAAATGTATTTATCAAAAGCAGAAAAATATGAATATTACAAAAGCAGAAAGGAGCTGTTATGTGTGGAGAAAAGCCAGACATGTGCTTCCATTACGCGCATGACGGCACCACAAAGAAACCCTCCATTACGGAAGAAGCTCGACGGCTGCTTTTTATCTGACGTTTCCAGCCGCTTCACGTGTGGAAGTTTACATCGAAGTGCCACGAGAAGACAGTCGCTGGAGCTGTGATTGTTGATGCGCGGCTATAGGCGGCTGATTACCTTCTGCGGAGCACGTGTCAGCATTCAGGCTGCTGTCACTTTTTAAACTAATAGCAGACGGCGTGAGAGCGGGTGATTCCAACGCCTCCATCAGCGAGACGAAGACAGAAGCGGAAAACGACACCCTAACCTTCTGTGAATGTCACTCTGCGATGTGTTCCCGTTAGACGTGTTCCTCCAATGTTTCAGATCAAATAAACTATTTCCCGGTGCTGGGAAGAAAGGATATTATTCTTGCACTTATTCCTCCCGTGCATTTCAAAACCTTCATCTCCTCATGCAAGCAGCTGTTGTCCTTTACAAGTGAGAGCAAAGCAATAGAGACTTCAAGAGGCCCGAATACGCTTTTTGGGGTCGTTCAAAACACAACACTGACAGCTGGAAAGGATCCTCTCAGCCAGGGGTGTCAAACTCAATTTCATCGCGGGCCACATCAGCATTATGGTTGCACTCAAAAGGCCGGTTGTAACTTTAACACTATATAAAAATACATATATAAATATATCATATATATAAAATAATGTATTATATGACATCATTGCCTCTGCATTGGATTATCATCGGATAGGGTAATAACTTCATAATTAACTACGTCTGAAAGCAGAAGTCGAGGGCAAGTCTCTTCAGTGCGTATGTCCCAAAATGATTTCAAAAGAAAAGCCAAATTCTGGAGAAAAAAGAAATAGAAGTGACATTTTGAAATAAAAATCTAATTCTGAGAAAAAGGAATTCTATGAAAAAATGCATATTTTGAAGAAAAAAGTCATATTTGAGATGCATTGTGGGACATGTAGTTTATGGGCAACGTGCTTCTGTAGCATGTAACCGTATAATAAACATATTATATTCTTTGCAAGCTCTTGCGGGGCCACGGAAAATGAAGTCGCGGGCCGGATGTGGCCCCCGGGCCTCGAGTTTGACACCCCTGCTTTCAGCGCTCTGAAAGAATGTGGATATTTGACGTCCGTTGTCGCAGGGCTGTCTTTGCACTTTCCCTCCCTCTGATTTGTATGAAATGCACACAATTAGAGAAGCATTAAAGCTAATGGAATAGAGTGCATGGAGACGCCATTAGCCTGAGCGCCGGCGTGATTGAGTCGCGGGTAAATCAAGGTGAGAATTAAGTGGCGTTCTGCCGTTACAGTTCGGGAAGAGCCGTCTTTGTTTTGCGGACGGCTGTAAAACAATGGAGCACCTTGGCTTCAGAGCAGCAACGCCACAGGATTACATGACAGCGTTCTGAGGCACATCAACATAACGGATAATACGACTCACGACTTGAAGCAGAGTTACAACCGTCTGCATTCATAAAAGCTGGTCGAAGACAGACGTGATTACCTTTTATTAGAGCCGGTGACAGGTTGGATTTGACATTTACGCAGCTGCTAAATGAAACCGCTCGTCCGCATCCCATGTAATGCACACACGGTTTAGCATAATGGATGTGATGCGATCCATTTGACACATACTGGTGGAGGGGAGAGAGGGATTACGTAACCTCCTCTTCCTGGATCAACGCATGAAGACGTGCATATAGCTTCAAGATACCCCGAGTGAGGAAGGAGAGGAACACCAGGACGTGGAGGGGGAACCACAGAAGAAGAATGACCTCAACATGGTTATATAACTTTTATGTGACAGCAATCTGGAAAAGATACA
>JAMFTG010002676.1:17500-27500 GCA_023974075.1 Chaenocephalus aceratus
TACGTGCTGCATTCATCGAGGGCACGCCGACGCACCGTGTAAACCTCATAACACACGGTAATTATTTACAATCACGCCATCGTCTCTAATGAGAGAAAAGTGTTGAGTTGGGAACGGGTAATTAAAGTGAGAAACATGTGGTGTTTACAGCATGAGGTCAAGTGAACACACACACACACACACACACACACACACACACACACACACACACACAGTCAGGGAGGTGCGCTGTGCACTTAGCATACATAAATGATAATCAGATTGACATACAAGCGGGGAGCATAACAACTGTACTGAGGATTTAAAGTGAACCACCGGAGTGCGTACATCAGCGTGCGTTAGAAACATGTCACTCGACACCAGGTTGAGAAACACTGATCAGGTTCTAGTTTATTCTAGTTCTAGGTTCTATCTAGGTTAACTCACACTCAATATGTGTTGCTCAAAGGAACAGCAAAAGACATCAGGGTTATATCGTCCAGCACACGGAGAATAAAGCCGTTAAAGGACGGTGGCTGCGGGCGTCGGAATGTCAGCCGTGGGTGAAGGGACAGCTGCATGGGTCATCCGTGACTTCGCCCAAGATAATAGAGGAGACCGGCTCCTCAGAATGGAACAACAACCCGTCTTCTGGTCTCGTGAGAGGAGGCATGGGCAAGGTGGCCTCAGAGCCACGCATGATATCATTAAAACGACCCACAGAGCGTGATGGAACTAGGGCTGCTCGATTATGGCAAAGGTCATAATCTCGATTATTCATTGACTTTGAAAACCTCCATTTATTGGAGAAAGAAAAATGTCAGCAGTATTTTTTAACAGTTGATTACCCTGAACTTTAAGAATAATTAAAAAATAATCGTTTTATTTCGATTACGTTGTTTTCGTAATCATTGCAAGCCATCATCGTAACGCTACGTCCACACAGCAGCTTTTCAAAAACCTTGAAAATCTTGGAGCTGGGCGTGTCTGACAGCTTGGGGATTTTTTGCGACCAACAACCAATCACATGAATGTCCCGCCCCCGACATACAAAGCAAAAACCCCGGGGATTTTATGCGAGCAATATATATATATATATATAAACTCCCCAAACAGGGAAACCTACCAGTTTCCCCCACTGCCTCTGCCACCTCCCTCCATGCTGGCTCCTCCGGTTTGTATCCCGTTAATAGTTCTGGTCGTAAAGAACCGGGTGATTTGCTACCGTAACTTCTCGTTTGGAATATGAGGGAATGAACTGCGGTCTGGCTCTCCCTGCTTACACGCGGTTTGATTGGCTAGCGCTTCTACTGTCAGATTTGCATAAACGTGTTTGATTGGCTGGCGCTTCCAGCTCAGCTTCAAAAGTTGAACATTGCTCAACTTTTGAATCCTGGAAATCTTTGCTTCGCTCCCCCACAATGCAGTTCGGCGAAAAGCGAGGCAAAGTGACGTCATCCCCATTCAAAGTCAACGGGCAGAGAAGCGGCGGAAGATTCGTCTAAAGCTGCCGTGTGGACGTACCGTAAAGCTGCCGTGTGGACGTACCGTTAAGCTGCCGTGTGGACGTACCGTCAAGCTGCCGTGTGGACGTACCGTTAAGCTGCCGTGTGGACGTACCGTAAAGCTGCCGTGTGGACGTACCGTTAAGCTGCTGTGTGGACGTACCGTCAAGCTGCCGTGTGGACGTACCGTCAAGCTGCCGTGTGGACGTACCGTCAAGCTGCCGTGTGGACGTACCGTTAAGCTGCCGTGTGGACGTACCGTCAAGCTGCCGTGTGGACGTACCGTCATGCTGCCGTATGGACGTACCGTAATCGCGATTAAAACGTCTATTTCTAAGCAAATCCTATTCAGAGATTGAAACAAAAGACGATGTGTAGTGAAAGTGATGTTTCGATACTTTTAGACTCCTCCCACCTTGCAGGCTGAACACAAAGTGCTTTGGAGGTGGTGAGAGCCAGCTCCATGCAGCGCTCGTGTTCTCCATCCAGATCGAACTGGTTCCATGCAGATGCCATTGGTTATTGCCATTAGATGTAGTCACACTGCTGCAGTTTGCACCCCGCCCTAATAGAGCGACACGGAGCACCCCTTGTCTGAGCAATTTAAAAAAGCAATGTGTTCTCTTTCTCCCTCCGTTTGCTTTCACTGTGTTCTGGCCCGGTGCGCTGGGAGCACGCTGACCTTACGTACATTACTCCGAGTGCCGACGACAGTGTCAACAGGATGTGACGAAACCCTTCCTTCTCCCATGCTGGTGTGTGAGAGTGTGTGTGTGTGTGTGTGTGTGTGTGTGTGTGTGTGTGTGTGTGTGTGTGTGTGTGTGTGCATTCGGAAGAAGACTAGGCGAGTGCTGCCGCGAGGAAACGAAGAGGCACGGGACGTCGCGGTCAGAGAGTTTTTCCTAGAGGAGACGAGACTTACACGATATGTCAGATGGACAACATTCAATCACCATGCGGACGTATCGGAGGTAAAGGAAAGGTCCGTCCTGTTTTAAGGGCCCTTCAGAACACCGATTCACGTGCATACGACTATTCTGTCCCTTAACCAACATCTGCAGCGCTGAGAGGATGCAGTGCCACACACACACACACACACACACCCACAGATTGTTGTTGATAAATACTTCCCGTCTCCTGCGGTGTTAACCGACATTCAGAGCGCTTAGAGGAAGCCTCACACACACAGATCTTCAACAAAACAGAAGCACTCGTATCACATGTAACTCCATGACACACACACACACACACACACACACACACACACACACACACACACACACACACACACACACACACACACACACACACACACACACACACACACACACACACACACACACACACACACACACACACACACACACACACACACACACACACACACACACACACACACACACACACACACACACACACACACACACACACACACACACACACACACACACACACACACACACACACACACACACACACACACACAGTACCAGCAGGGACGTTAGGGTTCACTGAGCGATTGCATAAATAACTGCATGTAGGCGTGTGTGTGACGGGGAAAGGCATGCATATGTCTCCTGGGTGTGTGTGTGTGTGTGTGTGTGTGTGTGTGTGTGTGTGTGACGGGGAAAAGCATGCGTCTGTCTGTCTCATGGGTGCCGGTGTGTGTGTGTGTGTGTGTGTGCTAACCACTGCCGGCATTTCCCCTCACAGCTCAGGTAATTGGATCCCCCCTGCTGAGCGGGATGCGGCATGGAGGAGCCAGTGTGTGTACGCCGCCACACGTCGGTCGGGCGGCCTTAAGGCGAGTCGGAGAAGGCGTGCGGCTCGTCTCTCAGGAAGCAGCCGAGTGTGGAGACGATTCCCGAGACGACCGCACACCACAGGAGAGGAAACGCAGCTGTCCAACAACATCGCCCGGGACCCAAAGCAGGCTCTGAGCACGAGCCGCTCGTATCTCAACGGGAGAGTCCATGACGTCGGACGGAAGACTAGGACGAAGTCTGAGCCTGGACTGGAACACACGTTGCACCGTTTGTGTTGCGCTGGAAACGTGCGTATCCATGTGATGGATGTAACATGTCGGTCGTTAAGGTTTGCTTTAATATACACGTTACAAAGTTCTCATATCGACACGTTGCGGTGTTTTAGCTCGATACAAATCACGTCTATATTTCAAGGCGCTTCACTGGAACCCAGTTGGTGTTGGGATCCCCCTCCGCTTCATTACAGGTAATGAAATACGTAATTACTTTACTTTGATTTGTATCGAGTTAAAGTGGCCGTCTCTTCCTCGAAGCCGGGAGCGCGTCGACTTTAAATCTAACAAGCCCCGCCGTATCAATTACGCTCTCTCACAACGGTCGCTTCTAATCTCCCGCAATAGAGAACAACGTTTCAGCGCTCACCTCACGTGACGTGCAGCTGCACTGATCTGAGGACGTGTGCCGGTAGCCATCGTTTATCTTACGAACCTCAGAACTAATTAGCAGATGCAAAAACTAAAAGATAAATAAACCCATTTCCTGTCGGCTGCGTTCGTGTTTACGGTCTCCGTGGTGACACAGGCGAGACCTCCAGAACAACAACAAACAACGTGACACAATGCAGCACTTTCACACTTGATGTATTTCCAGAAGCGGGGTGTGAAAACTGTCTTTCTGTCGCCACGGCAACCATGGGCTGAGGAAGCATCCTCAATGTGGGTGGGACAATTTGACGGGGGGGTTTGTGGGCAGGTGGTGGACCTAACATCGCCCATTTGTTTTTAAATGTTGAAGTCAAAAGCGTCAATCTGCACTACTTACGGATATACACCTGAACATCACCCGGAGAGGACTCTTTAAAGTAGAGGCGCTACATACTGATATACACCTGAACATCAGCAGGAGAGGACTCTTTAAAGTAGAGACACCACATACTGATATACACCTGAACATCAGCAGGAGAGGACTCTTTAAAGTAGAGACACTACATACTGATATACACCTGAACATCAGCAGGAGAGGACTCTTTAAAGTAGAGACACTACTTACTGATATACACCTGAACATCAGCAGGAGAGGACTCTTTGAAGTAGAGACACTACTTACTGATATACACCTGAACATCAGCAGGAGAGGACTCTTTAAAGTAGAGACACTACTTACTGATATACACCTGAACATCAGCAGGAGAGGACTCTTTAAAGTAGAGACACTACATACTGATATACACCTGAACATCAGCAGGAGAGGACTCTTTAAAGTAGAGACACTACATACTGATATACACCTGAACATCAGCAGGAGAGGACTCTTTAAAGTAGAGACACTACATACACCTGAACATCAGCAGGAGAGCACTCTTTAAAGTAGAGACACTACATACTGATATACACCTGAACATCAGCAGGAGAGGACTCTTTAAAGTAGAGACACTACATACACCTGAACATCAGCAGCAGAGGACTCTTTAAAGTAGAGACACTACATACTGATATATACCTGAACATCAGCTGGAGAGGACTCTTTAAAGTAGAGACACTACATACTGATATACACCTGAACATCAGCAGGAGAGGACTCTTTAAAGTAGAGACACTACATACTGACATACACTTGAACATCAGCAGCAGAGGACTCTTTAAAGTAGAGACACTACATACTGATATACGCCTGAACATCAGCCGGAGAGAACTCTTTAAAGTAGAGACACTACATACTGATATACACCTGAACATCAGCAGGAGAGGACTCTTTAAAGTAGAGACACTACATACTGATATACACCTGAACATCAGCAGGAGAGAACTCTTTAAAGTAGAGACACTACACACTGAGCAATACATAACAAGAAGAATAAGCAGCTCCAAGCTAAATACTAACAACGACATTTCTAAATGGGGTTGCAATTAACCGTGTTCACCATCTTAGCTCAGGGTGTTTGCACACCAATTAGCATTACACTCAGTGCCGCTGAGGATTGTGGGAAATATCTCCTGGCTCTTGAAGCATGGAGTGCTTTAGAACAAGTAGAAGTGATTTGAATCAATGCTTTGCCGCACAGTCAGTGAGGACTCTACTCTTACGCATCCTCTGGTAGATAAACCCATAATGACAGGATGAGCCAACGGAGACAAAGACAACAGCATGGACAATGTGTCCTAATCCAGCGGAGACATTTCATTCTTAACATATTCTTATATTGCGACTCGCGAGCACCTCTCTTCACATCGTGTATTCCCGGAAGGACTTCAGACGGCACTCGGCTTCTATTAGAAGTCAGAGTAATGGATGTGTGTTGGTCACATAGCTGGTTCATATGAGTGGCAAGACTCACAGAAGCCATTTCATTAACCATTTAATGTTGGGCGAGTTAATGGGGCGTATACGAGGCCTGCGGACGTGAACAAACTATCAAATGAATTCTGATTTATAGACTGCATGCAGATCAACATATAAGCGCTTTAATAAACCAGGACATATTTCTATTTGTGGGCTTGGAATCAATGCACAGCGCGATACTTGATATCCCACGAGCATCGGCTTTGAACGCAGATAAAACAGCTGATTTGAGAGCACGTGTTGGCCAGGAGAGCATCTTTCTCCCCCATGTGGTTTACTATTGATTCACTCTGTAATTAAAGCATTAATAATACAACACCCACTGAGCAGTGCGTGGACACAGCCATCATTACCCGCATCTGGACACAGCCATCATTACCCGCATCTGGACACAGCCATCATTACCCACATCTGGACACAGTGACCGTATTGACAGCCTGCTTTATATTCAGCGCGTGATGTTCGCCAACACGCCTCGCCTCAGAGCCACGGCTCCCCGTCAGAGACAACGCAGAGACAAGCGTCAAAGCCCGCAGGTTTCTGTGCCGGCGTTTGAATTGGGATGCGATACTCAGAGCCACTTTTCCAAAGGACTTGGATGTCAAAGGAACGGCAGAAAAGAAAGCGGCTAGACGACTCAAAAGCTGCCGCTAATCCAAAGCTAATCATTTGTGAGAGCAGACTTTAAACACGATCCACTGACAGCCGCTGAACACGGACCAAACACACCTCGTTGATCTGCTCAAAGTCATGAGAAGGGAACGCCGCGTATCAGCGGGACAGTGGCGAACCGTGTCCATGACAACTGGACCGTCTGTAGATACACACACACACACACACACAGGACCAACTTTGAGAGCAACATTAGTAGATCTATGGAAACATCTCTCAACACCAGATGAAACAGAACTGGAAGCAGATTTTCTTTTCCTTTATGGATATTTTACAAATCACTCCCCTTTCAAACTGTATTCTTGTTTATTAATAACAACTTTTTTGTACTGTCAGTATTTTATACCCGTTTTTCACCTGTTCTCTTATTTTTGTATAACTATAATGATCATATAAAGGTGTGCCTTTACCTCACTGAGCTGAGGTTATCAGAGCCTCTCAGTCTTTCAGGAGAGAGCTCTCTAAAGCTCCCCCCCCCCTCGCGGCCGCTTACACAGTAAATTCCAATTGTTAATAAAAGCACACAGAAGCTGTGTACGTTTTTTGGGAGTTTGATTTATTTTAAATGAATACAAATACAAAATTAAAACCTATAATTGCACACTAAAACCATTATTTCAAAAAAATAACAATTTCACAAAAACCTTTGGTTTTTACTGGGACTGGGGCAGTTCAACTTGATTTTGGGGGGGGGGGGGTGGGGTGCCATAGTTTATGGGCGCTGTACGCAATATAGGCGTAGTTCTGTTAGTATAAGATAATAAGATGTACTTTGTTGATCCAAAATCGGGAAATTGTGTTATGAATAAAAAAAAATATTTTTTTTTTTATTTCTAACTTTTTTTTTTTTTCAATTTTCGGCGCCCCCTATGGGTTGATGCGCCCTTAGCATTCGCCGATACTGCCTATGCCGAGGGCCGGCCCTGCACACACACACACACACACCCCCCGCCCGGACCCGGCGCCACGAGGGGGCAAAAGGGGGCATTGCCCCCTCAGTTGTATTCTTTGCCCCCTCACTTTGAGCATCATTCATCCATCAAAAAGTACGATAAATGTCACAATTATTAAATAACTTTAAATAATTATTTCCCCCAATATACGTTACTATGTTTGGATCAGATATGTGGGCAGGCAGTCAAGCAACGTGTAAAAAAGTCCCAACCCCAAGTGAGCTGGTAGTTAGCGTGTGTGCTTAGCTGTAAACACAGTCCACAGACCAAAACGTCTCCGTTTTCCGTGCAAAGTTTTCGGTGGCCATTACCCGGTTGAAACTCCGGAATGTGCATTAAAAACATAAAGCAAGGTGAAATAAAATGTTACATGATGTCAGTAAAAACAAGTCTATGGTAAAAACAGAGCAGAGTTGTGCCTGTTTGTAGCGTTAGCGTATTTCTTCTTCTACTACTTTTTCTTCTACCTCTACTTCTTCTACTTGTAATTCAATGTAGGCTACCTGCCCGCGAAATATATTATAAATATTGACATAGTGCAACAACAAAGCTTTAAACGAGGTAAATTACGAATTTATGTTCTCAATCGTCAAGTGTGGGATTGAATATTACATTAGTTTAGATTTGTACTATAATAATAATATGTTGTATATGATATAAATGAGTACAATGAGTGACGTGACGGATTGTGGAACATTGATTCGATTTTTCTGTACCACTTTACAATAAGACTACCCTTATAAAGATTTCATAAATAATTAGGTTATTAATTAAGTTGTAAACACTTTATTAATCATTAAGAACCATTTATAAACCAGTTCTAACAGTTTTCATACGTCAACACAGGCTCTCTA
This sequence comes from Chaenocephalus aceratus, assembly GCA_023974075.1. Classification (NCBI taxonomy): domain Eukaryota; kingdom Metazoa; phylum Chordata; class Actinopteri; order Perciformes; family Channichthyidae; genus Chaenocephalus; species Chaenocephalus aceratus. The sequence goes on from JAMFTG010002676.1 coordinate 25,789, forward strand.
TTTGGGAATTGGCAAGATGACTAAGCCTTATATTGGCTAGCTTACTTCGTCTTCTTCATCAGCCAGCATCCTTGGTATCTGTTGTTCAGTGAGTTTATTCCCCCCTTCAATCAATCAATCAATCAATCAATCATGTTTATTTATAGCCCAATATCACAAATGTTACATTCGTCTCAGTGGACTTCACAGTTTGTACAGAATATCAGTATGACAATACGACACCCTCTGTCCTCAGACCCTCTGTCCTCAGACCCTCTGTCCTTAGACCCTCTGTCCTCAGACCCTCTGTCCTCAGACCCTCTGTCCTCAGACCCTCTGTCCTCAGACCCTCTGTCCTTAGACCCTCTGTCCTCAGACCCTCTGTCCTCAGATCCACTGTCCTCAGACCCTCTGTCCTTAGACCCTCTGTCCTTAGACCCTCTGTCCTCAGACCCTCTGTCCTCAGACCCTCTGTCCTCAGATCCACTGTCCTCAGACCCTCTGTCCTTAGACCCTCTGTCCTTAGACCCTCTGTCCTCAGACCCTCTGTCCTCAGACCCCTCACATCTTGATGTTTCTTGGCATCTCTTTATGACCATTTATTTATGAGTTACTAACATTTATAACTGCCCAAAGGGAGCCTTATTGTAAAGTGTAAAACACATTCCCATTATGAATGAGTTACATTTCTAATAAGGCTTAGCAGTACAGATCCATGTGGGCTCACTATTTGGCAAGCAACCGGTCACAGTTGCCCTGTTTATCTCAAATCTTATAAAAGCTTACTAATGATTTATAAAGTTTTCACAACTTAATTAATAAATGAATTACAAACTATTCGTAAACCCTTTATAAGGGTAGTCTTATTGTAAAGTGGTACCGATTTTTGTCATGGCAGTTAGACTCTAACGAGACAAACCAGGGGGCTTTGCTTTGAATCTGTGTCTGTCATTTGGTGTAGTATTTTATCCAATATTACATTTGGTTTATATATTAGTCACTTTCTTATGAAATGCCAGGTTGTAGGTCTTGGTTTGAACATTCAATTCTGAAAATAAAAAATCAACCATTTAATGATGATTAATGATTCATTGTTCTTTAATCCTGACATGACTAGAGTAGATAGTAATTAAGTATGTCAATCTGTATAGGAAGACGAGTTAAGGGATAGAGGGGAAAAGGTGATGGTATAATTACAGAGCCTGTCAATTTATGAATTGAGGAAATCAAAGTTAGTCTGTTAACCGAAATGCAGCCAGCTAACAATGTACTATCTGTTATTAAAGATCAGAGGAAAAGAACAGAATGAGAGGGGTAAATCCGGCATAAAGAAGCAAAGAGAATATAGAGCAGTGAGAAGGAAAGGAAGAAAGAGAAGACACGTTTAGGTCAGGATGGATATCCGAAAGTGGTTGTCCAACAAGAAGGCTGGTAGTTCTGGCAGCAGCAAAGATATTGTGGAGGCGGAGCTTCCAGAGAGGGATTTAGTTCAGAGCGAGTTAACTCCACAGCCAGAGAAGATGTCCCGGCGGCGGCCAGAGCATCTTGTTCCACAATAAGCACTGAACGGGTCAACAGCCGCCTCCAGCTCCACCTTTTAATGCCACTGCGCCTGACGGTCTTGGGACAGAGGGGCCAGCCCAGGTTCTCCTGCAGTCCTACCCTGTCCCAATAATTAATGGTCAAAAACCCGCCTTTACCAAGAATAGGTTTAATGGAAGAAAGTGACTGGA
>JAMFTG010002677.1:0-29954 GCA_023974075.1 Chaenocephalus aceratus
AAATCCCCACAATGCTTTGCGCACGGACCAATTTCCAAATATTTGGCGGAAATGGCGCTCCTTTTAAGGCGGGGCTAGAATACGACGCACACCTGTTAGCCTGTTCCACCATTCTTCGTTTTCCGAGGCTAGGAAGGATTCTTGCCTCGCTTCTGAAGGACCTGACTCGGAGGGACATGTCCTACCAAGGAAGCATCCTCAACATTGAGAAACACCCACGGTCTTGTGTTTATTGACTTTATTTTAATTATTTATTATTTATTGAAAAACATTTATTTTTATTTTAGCATAGGTAATGTTTTTTAATAACATTTAAAAAACTGAAATACAAAATGAAACATGTATAAATTAATTCAAATAAATAAGAAAACCCAAAACCTAAGCACTCATATATTTAGAGTTCAATTATCGCTGATGACGAGACAATGACTCATGAATAAAATAGAGGGATGATTTCACAAATGTTCATACACACTAACCCCTGATCATATACCTCCAGCTGTGGGAGTATTTTTCAATCATTTGCAGCAGGAGGATAATATAATATATACAGCACTGCTATCTGCAGGGACTTTGGGATGTAAGCAGTCCAGAGAAAGTGAATTATTGTGGGAGTGTGTGTCAAACTGTCGCAGCAGGAGGTTCATATTTCTTAGTCACCACTGTCAGGACTGTTTTCGTGTTTTCTCATCGTGTGTGTGTGTGTGTGTGTGTGTGTGTGTGTGTTTCTCCCTCTCACCTGCACTCCCAGGATGCCGAAGATGATGAAGAAGGCGCAGCAGATCACCACGATGTTCCCGATGGGCTTCAGCGACGACATCAGAGTCTCCACCACGAGTTTCAGCCCCGGAGCCCTGCTGATCACTCTGAGAACACAGCAGGAGACAGGGGGTTAGTGTGTGTGTGTGTGTGTGTGTGTGTGTGTGTGTGTGTGTGTGTGTGTGTGTGTGTGTGTGTGTGGTGTGTGTGTGTGTGTGTGTGTGTGTGTGTAGGCCACTCTAAGGTCAGTCACAGCTCAGACCAGATGGAGCAGGATGCCTGCAGCGCTCCACACTCACCCCCCAGGACACACACACACACACACACACACACACACACACACACACACACACACACACACACACACACACACACACACACACACACACACACACACACACACACACACACACACACACACACACACACACACACACACACACACACACACACACACACACACCACACACACACACACACACACACACACACATTTCAGATTGTGTTTAACTCAAACACCTGGTTTCTCGGTACATTAAGGAATTCATTGCTTGCACTTGTTTTTTTTAAAACAACATATTTTTCTCTTATTTCTGCATTTAAGGAAACAAACGTCTAATTTATAAAGAACTATAAACTGCTACACAAACAACACACTCTAAACCAAACGTCCCATCCTTCACAGGTAATCAATACAACGGGTAAAAAAGAAGTGATAAAAGCGGGAATGAAAAAGAAAGAAGAGTAAACACACTTCTGTGTAATAGTGAATAAATACAGGACTGAATAAAACAATATTAAATAAAATAAAAAATAAGAATTAAATAGGAAAAATACACACAACACTTAAAACCAATAAACACAGGACTGAATAAATAAGAATAAAATAAAAAAATACAAAAAAAATAGGAAACCAATTAATATAAAATAACAAAAAAGGCTAACATTAAACTTAATATATAAATTAAAATCCAATATTAATTAGTTGCACAGCACTGCAGCTGAGCTTCTCTCACATGGTGACACCACACACACACACACACACACACACACACACACACACACACACACACACACACACACCACACACACACACACACACACACACACACACACACACACACACACACACACACACACACACACACACACACACACACACACACACACACACACACACACACACACACACATACCATGTATACATCACTTCAGGGGACATTACATTGACTTACATGCATTACCTGGAGACTTATCCTAACCTTAACCAGAACCAACACATGCCTAACCCTAACCAAGTCTTCACCCTAAAAGTAATGATTCCCTTATGGGGACCTCCATGTTGTCCCCATAAGGGAGGCGAGTCCCCACACGTGACTGTGCCTTATCTACACTGAAGCTACTGTACACATGACAATGAAGCCTTGCAACTTGCATCTTGAAACCGAGCAGCCTCGGCGTCTGTCGGAGATCAGCTGCTCTGTGTGCAGATAGTCAATAGCACATTAAAAGAAGACATGAGATAATAAGAGGCCAGCAGCCACGAGGCCACAGATCAATACGCCCGATCACTGCGCTAAACCTCATCACTCTGCACTCTGATACGCTGCTGCAAAGCATGCTGGATGCAGTACCACTGGCGCTCTATAGAGGGCGCTGGTGTCTCCTGTTAGATCTGATGCAGCAGTGCTGGTATGCTCCGCAGAGGAAGGACCTGAAGTGTTTTATAACAGAGCAGAAGGATAACCCCTCTGTTTGAGCAACTACCACATCTATGTTACAGCGAAAGAGGAATGCAGCACACTCCAAAGAGTTCCAGATGCTTGTTGAATCCTTCTTTAAAGGCAATTTGGAATATTCAAAGCCTTTATTGTCAAATGCAGCGTCGTTTTGGCAATGAACAACATACAATAAACTAAAAGACCCAAAAATAAATATAATAAAATATGCAAAGGACACAATGGTGCAAATAAATGCAGACATAAGTATACACTTGTAGGGTCTCTACTTTAAAAGAGTCCTCTCCTGCTGATGTTCAGGTGTATATCAGTATGTAGTGTCTCTACTTTAAAGAGTCCTCTCCTGCTGATGTTCAGGTGTATATCAGTATGTAGTGTCTCTATTTTAAAGAGTCCTCTCCTGCTGATGTTCAGGTGTATATCAGTATGTAGTGTCTCTACTTTAAAGAGTCCTCTCCTGCTGATGTTCAGGTGTATATCAGTATGTAGTGTCTCTACTTTAAAGAGTCCTCTCCTGCTGATGTTCAGGTGTATATCAGTATGTAGTGTCTCTACTTTAAAGAGTTCTGTCCTGTTGATGTTCAGGTGTATATCAGTACGTAGTATCTCTACTTTAAAGAGTCCTCTCCTGCTGATGTTCAGGTGTATATCAGTATGTAGTGTCTCTACTTTAAAGAGTCCTCTCCTGCTGATGTTCAGGTGTATATCAGTGTGTAGTGTCTCTACTTTAAAGAGTCCTCTCCTGCTGATGTTCAGGTGTATATCAGTATGTAGTGTCTCTACTTTAAAGAGTCCTCTCCTGCTGATGTTCAGGTGTATATCAGTATGTAGTGTCTCTACTTTAAAGAGTCCTCTCCTGCTGATGGTCAGGTGTATATCAGTATGTAGTGTCTCTACTTTAAAGAGTTCTCTCCTGCTGATGTTCAGGTGTATATCAGTATGTAGTGTCTCTACTTTAAAGAGTCCTCTCCTGCTGATGGTCAGGTGTATATCAGTGTGTAGTGTCTCTACTTTAAAGAGTCCTCTCCTGCTGATGTTCAGGTGTATATCAGTATGTAGTGTCTCTACTTTAAAGAGTCCTCTCCTGCTGATGTTCAGGTGTATATCAGTATGTAGTGTCTCTACTTTAAAGAGTCCTCTCCTGCTGATGTTCAGGTGTATATCAGTATGTAGTGTCTCTACTTTAAAGAGTCCTCTCCTGCTGATGTCCAGGTGTATATCAGTATGTAGTGGCTCTACTTTAAAGAGTCCTCTCTTGCTGATGTTCAGGTGTATATCAGTATGTAGCGTCTCTACTTTATAGAGTCCTCTCCTGCTGATGTTCAGGTGTATATCAGTATGTAGTGTCTCTACTTTAAAGAGTCCTCTCCTGCTGATGTTCAGGTGTATATCAGTACGTAGCGTCTCTACTTTAAAGAGTCCTCTCCTGATGATGTTCAGGTGTATATATATAGCGCTAGCCAATAGGAGCGCGAGTGCTACCTAGCGAGGTCCCTATGGTAGGAAAGTAAACAAAGGAGTCCAATGGACGCGTTCAGGCTTTTAAGAGTAAAAAAAAACGTGTAAAAGTTAGGAAGTAAGCGAGTTTGCAAAGTCCATCAAGGACAAAAACACATCGTTTAGTCGCTCAGATCAAACCTGCCAAATGAAATGTTTCCACACGCCGCTGCTCTGTACACCATGTCCTCCTCCTGAGCAACTCAACAAACACTGAGAGGTGACAACGGCTGATTAAGGAGAAAAGATGAGCCTCTCATTCAGAGTCAATACACTCTGAAGACGAAGGACACACACTCTGAAGACGAAGGACACACACTCTGAAGAAGAAGGACACACACTCTGATGACGAAGGACACACACTCTGAAGACGAATGACACACACTCTGATGACGAAGGACACACACTCTGATGACGAAGGACACACACTCTGAAGACGAAGGACACACACTCTGAAGGCGAAGGACACACACTCTGAAGACGAAGGACACACACTCTGAAGACGAAGTGTGATGTGTGTATGTAGGTGTGTGTGTGTGTGTGTGTGTGTGTGTGTGTGTGTGTGTGTGTGTGTAGATGTGTGTTTGTGTGTAGGTGTGTGTGTGTGTGTGTGTGTGTGTTAAACAAAGCTGATGCATCATTATGTCACTCCCCTGTACAGTCAGTAATGCTTCTAATGAGAAATTATACCAACACACACACACACACACACACACACACACACACACACACACACACACACACACACACACACACACACACACACACACACACACACACACACACACACACACACACACACACACACACACACACACCACACACACACACACACACACACACACACACACACACACACCCTCAACAAAAGAGACACGTGCTGCTGGTAGCTCGAGAGCTAGCTAGAAACGTTATTGTTTGCGTTATGCAAATCCTCACAGACGACCATCTGCTTTTAGACGCCAGTATAGCGTTACGTGACCTAAGTAGAAAAACCCTCTCAGAGCTGAAGAAAGTAAGAACAGAAGTATGCAATGTAAGAAACACCAACATAGGATTTGTGCTGTTGTGTTTTGCAGAAACATTCGTACAGTATCTCCCCAAATTAAAGAGGACCTATCATGCTGTATTTGAAACATATATTGTCGGGCCATACCTATACAAAACAAATCCCAAACAGATCCCCCGTTGTAGCCACGCCTCATTCTGCTCAAACCCCTCTATTGAAGCCCTGTTAGAGAAACGCGGATTTTGGGTCCTTAGCTTGACAAAAAAAAGAGGAGGCGGAGCTAATGCCTGATCAGAATTCTACCGGAGATAAAGTTACATTCTGCTGTGATAAAACGCCATCCTGTTCTAAACCACATCAAGGATTATCTCTGAAACAGAATGGAGCTCAAATGCTTTTTCTCTTGCGGGTTTATCACAAGGTGAGTTCCTTTTTATATTTCCTGCTTTTTAAACACGTGCTCTCCAGTACAGGTTAGCTCTGAGTGTTAGCGATGCTAATGTAAACAAAGACCAGATTACGTCCAAAACACGTCAGGCATTGTTTCTGATAGCAACTCTCTGTGGGTCCGCCGACGTCACAGCGGATGGAATCTGTATTCGCTCGTTGTACACCCGTTTTTTAGAGATTTGGGTACGGAGGAAAAGAGAGAGGGTTTTATTTTCTGACGCTGCGTGAGTTCCCCGACGCACCGGGGACACATGTGGCGCATTTCCACTGCAGGCCTCGCTCGGTTTGGTTAAGCCTTATTAGGCCCGGCTCACTTTAATACTGCGCTTCCATTACAGTTTAGGAACTGGGGTAGTTACTATAGTAACGCAGTGTAGGCGGAGCCGTGACGTCATCTTCAATGAGAGCCCCACAGCCCCCACAGTTAGCTGTTAGCACTCAGAGCTCTTCATATCTGTTCAGAAACTAGACCAAAGTTAAACAAGTACAAACCACAGACTGCCTGTGCCATGGCGAATTTTGAAACGTGTATTACAATTAAATCACGGTCAAACATGTTCATCTTGTTGTAGTTGTAGCTCCCTTGCCAGCGATTCTCTCTCTCGTTTAGCATGCTCAGCCCGACTCAGCCCGGTTGTTCCTGGCCCTGGAACCACGATTTTATGGGGCCAGAAAAGCTGTGAATTAGGACCCGCTAGCCGGTACTAGGCCAAGGCACTCGGCACTCTTAAAGCGAGCTACCCGCTGCAGTGGAAACGCGCCAATAGTTATGTATAAAAGACATCACAAAGTGCATTTTGCGTGATAGGTCCCCTTTAAGAAAAACACGTCTTCAATACAGCAGTAACTCCTCTCCGTGTTGAGCCGACTGGATTACCTCGAACGGGCTTTTAAATACCTGCCGTTTACAGAACATTAATACGCTGCATCCTTTAATGCTTTGCTGCTCCTTCTGGATCCACACGTAATAACTACATCACAGGTGATTTTACAGAATGACTTCAACTCGTCTGCAGCCTCAGCACAGATCCCACTCTCATAATCCTGTTTCTCTCGCTGCCATTTTGCATTTCTCTCAAACTGAAGGCCACCTTAGCTCTGGAGAATATTTACCGTCAAAACGTCACATTTGTCCGTGTGTAATTGCTTCATGTTTTCTAATCTGACTGTAAGACCCCCCTGCCTGACGTTAATGCGCCTCTGTGGGGATTAAAGCAGAGAGAGAGATGTCACAGCACATCTAATTACAAACAACTTGTATGATGTCAAAGAAAAGGTTACGTGTATACTGCAGTAAAAGTGTTCCTGCTTTATTCGTTTGTTTGTACGCATGATTACGGAAAACTACTGCCACCATTTTGATGAAACTTGGAGGAAATGTGGAGCATTGACACGGAAACAATGATTATGCTTTACTCAAGAAAACAGCCTTGCCCTTTCAGTTGCCTTCTAGTTAGCAAGGCCATTTATAAAGCACTTTTCAGCACGTGGCGCTTCAAAGTGTTTTACAAAATAAAAACAAAAGACATTTAAGAACAGATACAGCATAAATATGTGGTACACCCCAAAAATGGTACAATTATTTGTGTATTTACTTTTATTTATTTTTGCTAAACAGTGAATTTATTGTTTTGAAAAGCTCAACATTATCTGTATTTATTTTGGTGACATTCGTATCATTTTATGGTTTATCTGTACTGTTTGAGAAGCAGTAAGTAAGTAGCGCCAAGGTGGAACCTTTGGCAGGTGAGCGGTGACGCCTGGGTTATTTTAGGGGGGACACTTCCGCCCCCTCCTCAGAAGCAACGTTTCTGTTTTCTACAGGTCAGTACATGATACAAATGATCGATGTTAACTTGTGTACATGAGATATAATGTTAGAGATGTTTAAGAGAGTGTGTCAGAAAGTTTTGAGCATGTTTGACATAGTAACGGTATTTAAAAAATACTAAACTGTCGGCAACTATAGATGCCGTTTTCGCGGGCTTCACCGTGTGTAAAGGTGACCTGAGCGAAGGCTCGCAGGCAGGTTAGCTGCTGCGCACGGATAATCTGTTTTGGTCACCTGAGTGTAGTCTTGCAGGCACATTGCCTTGCTTTTTGTTTATTAACACTGACAGTGTATTTATGTGAGCTCCATAATATGTTATCTTTAAAGTCCGAGGTGAGAGCGAAGCCGAACGCAGACGGAGAAGATCAGACGGTCCGTTTGTCCGTGGGATGAAAATGAATAATTGATTTACGTGGTAAAGATAGATATATTGATGGAAAGTATTATTTGATAGCGTTATGTGTTTATATTGTTTATTGTTGAATTGAGATACAGTAATTGACTGACAGACGGATAACTTAAATGGAGAAATGTGATATGTTTGTAAAGTACAGCTATTTGAATGTAACTATGTGTACTTCAATCCAGACGATCAATCGGATCCTGTGTATAATTCTTGCTGCTGCACTTTTCTGTTTTCTACAGATATCATTTATTGTTGCTGTGGTACCCAAGCTTTTGGGACCCGTAACACATGCATCATTAAAACTAAAAGGCATTTAAAAACAGGCATACAAAGATACTGAAGTAGAATAAATAAATAAACACAGCAGGTACAGAATACATGACTAAAAGGCGTACTGTAGTGCGAGTATGACCAGCTCAATTACAAGCAGCAGCAAATAGGTGCGTTTTTAGTCGGGATTTAAAAATAGGACGTGTTTCGGCGGACGTGCACGAGGTGGGCAGTCTGTTCCAGATTGTTGGGGCATGATAACGAGAAGCTGCTTTTCCATGTTTCGTGGTTATTCTGGGAACAGAGAGCAGACCTGAGACTCCTGGATGCTTCATAGCGATGGAGGAGGTCGTCTATACACCTCGGTCCTAAGCCATTTAGTGATTTAGAAACTAGCTGTAGTATTTTAAAATCAATTCTTTGGCCGACTGGAAGCCAGGTAAAGATCTCAGAACCGGACTGATGCCTCAAATCCCAACAATGAACGTATGGAAGAGGCCGTTTCCCCTTTCCTGTAGTGTGTTTTTAGTGCACGTGAATGTCTTCATGTATTTATAATGCGAGTACAAAAAGCTAGTTTCTTTTTGGAGAAAGTGCAGGTGCTGTATGGGCGAAGGAATGAAATGAATGAAATACAACAGTTTGAGAATGGGTCAGATTGCACGAAGAGACATCTCTCTTTAAAGTCCGAGGTGAGAGCGAAGCCGAACGCAGGCGGAGAAGATCAGACGGTCCGTTTGTCCGTGGGATGAAAATGAATAATTGATTTGCGTGTTTCTCTGTGATAAATATTAAAGAGAGCTTCCCTTCACGAGAGGAGACGAGAAGCCAAGCGTGACGACACACACACACACACACACACACACACACACACACACACACACACACACACACACACACACACACACACACACACACTCACACTGTTGCAGAATCACACATTCCCCATTCCCCTCTGCACACACACTCATATTTGGATATAAGAACAAACAAAATCTCCAAATTGGTTATTTCCGCCTCATTTCCGCTCAAATAAACACGACTGTGTCACGCTAACAATAGATGCATGCTAACATAAGCCTGCACACACACACACACACACACACACACACACACACACACACACAAACCTACACACAAACACACAAACCTGCACACACACACACCCACACCTACACACAAACACCTACACGCACACACACACCTACACACCTACACACACACACACACACACACACACACACACACCTACACACAAACCTACACACAAACACACACACACAAACCTGCACACACACACACCCACACCTACACACACACACACACATACACACAAACACCTACACGCACACACACAAACCTACACACACACACACACACACACACACACAAACCTACACACACACAAACCTACACACACACACACACACACACACACACACAAACCTACACACACACACATACTTCGCCCACACATGTCAGAGCTCACATCATCTCAGTCCAATCAGACCAGACGTCCAATTGGCAGCTGGAGTGGAGGGATTATAACTAGGGCTGTCAGTCGATTACAATTGTTTGTGTGTGTGTGTGTGTGTGTGTGTGTGTGTGTGTGTGTGTGTGTGTGTGTGTGTGTGTGTGTGTGTGTGTGTGTGTGTGTGTGTGTGTGTGTCTTACTGTAATTTGAAAATGAATGCAATAGTTTTAATAAGGACTGATGTTGGTTAAAAACGGCATCTTAATTGAGGAAAATAATTACAATTATATATCATTTTATGACAGTTTTAATGCAACTTGCAACATTTCTAAAGTGATGCATGCAGAAGGGTTGTGTGTGTGTGTGTGTGTGTGTGTGTGTGTGTGTGTGTGTGTGTGTGTGTGTGTGTGTATAAAGGTATTTTCCTCACCGTAGGGGTCTGAGGGTCCTGAGGAGCCGCAGCACTCTCAGCATGCCGAGGATCTTGGTGCCGGAGTTTGAGAGGAGAGAGACGAGGATGTCGATGACGGAGATCATCACCAGCATCCCGTCCAGAAGGTTCCAGCTGCTCCTCAGGTACGACTTGTCCCCGAAGCACCAGCCGAGAGACACGATCTGCAGCCAGGGGGACGGACCGGGTTACAGGGGACCCAGTATGAAAATCCACTTCCTCATGTCTCTTCCACATCAACATGTGTCCCCTCTTCTTCATGTCTCTTCTACATCAACATGTGTCCCCTCTTCTTCATGTCTCTTCTACATCAACATGTGTCCCCTCTTCTTCATGTCTCTTCTACATCAACATGTGTCCCCTCTTCTTCATGTCTCTTCTACATCAACATGTGTCCCCTCTTCTCCATGTCTCTTCTTCATCAACATGTGTCCCCTCTTCCTCATGTCTCTTCTACATCAACATGTGTCCCCTCTTCTCCATGTCTCTTCTACATCAACACGTGTCCCCTCTTCTTCATGTCTCTTCTACATCAACACGTGTCCCCTCTTCTCCATGTCTCTTCTACATCAACATGTGTCCCCTCTTCTCCATGTCTCTTCTACATCAACATGTGTCCCCTCTTCTCCATGTCTCTTCTACATCAACATGTGTGTGTATTTAGTACCGCTGCCCAACGTCTAAATCTAGTATAAATACAAGCAGTACTAAACTACTAGGTGTACATGAACTTATACAAAGTTAAATATTTAAGGTACACACACGAGAGTAACACCTGCGTCACTCCCGGGCGAAAATTACGGCCCCGCCCACTTTTGGGGGAAAACAACGCCGTCATTTAAACGGCGGTCGATACAAATTCTGAAGTTTTTGCCAATCCGATCAGAAATGCAAGAAAACCGTGGATTGGCTGATCTCCAGAGAGCCCGGTCACGATGAACAACATCATTGGAAATCGACGATCGGGCTCGATATATGGTTACATTAAAATCAGTAGGCGAGGCTGTAAGTTCGCCGGCTGTCACTCTCACGAGCGAGGCGGAACATAATTGTTATCATTTCAACAAGCTGCCGTGTCGTTTATTGCACCTCAAACATTAAAACAGATCCAGAGTTCAGTGTTTCTGAACTTCCTCTCAGAAGAAAGGACGAAGAAGAGCTCTGAGGCTTCAGGCGCGATCGCCGTTCAGATCACAGCGTCGGTTTCCCCAAAAGTGGGCGGGGCATCATTTTTGCCCGGAAGTGACGCATGCGTTACTCATCTATGTAGTGGAAGACATTCGCACACACACTTTTAGTGAGGTGTGTGTGTGTCCTAGCATTACTATACTTGTGGGGACCTAAATATGTTTACATAGTCACGTGTGGGGACTCGACGCCCTTATGGGGACACATTGGAGGTCCCCATAAGGGGGATCATTAATTTTAAGGTGAAGACTTGATTAGGGTAAGGATAAGACTCCAGGAAATGCATGTAAGTCAATGTAATGTCCCCTGAAGTGATGTATGGTGTGTGTGTGTGTGTGTGTGTGTGTGTGTGTGAAATAGGTTCATGAACCCATCAATTCCCCCACGACCAAAAATAGAGACGGCTCTGGATGAGTGACAGCAGTGAACTGTTCTCACCTCTGTCTCCCCCAAACACCCCGTTCAGAGACATTTTAATAATAGCGAAACAATCCTCCGCTTAGCATTATGAGACGGAGTGTGTGTGTGTGTGTGTGTGTGTGTGTGTGTCTGGGGCTTACAGTGCACGTGTTTATCAGACAGTCTCCTCTTCTCCTCTGCAGATGTGTGTGTTGACGTTTCTCCGTCTCGACTTGTGAGCGTTTGATCTCGTGTCACGAACTAAATCACCTGAGCTCACAGATATCGTTTCTACGAGCCGACGTCACCAGAAGTGAGCGACGACTTCATGGCCGAGTGCAAACATGTCTTTTCTACGTCACGTCACATCATTGCTATCATCAGTGGAACGTTACTGATGTATTATTAAAAACCACGTAAATAATACATCACGAGGGAAAGCTCCGAGTTCAGCAGGTTACGTTACAGAAGCGTTGTGAGCAATTACCACCAACACAAACACAAAGGCGTTTTCCTTTGATATGAACGGCGCCCTTAAATCAAAGTGTTATTATTAGTAAATATACTTTGGGCACTACTGAAGTTAAGTGTAGTAAAATGTTTCACGCTGGCTTCACACAGAATGTCTCTTCTGGAAGTGGTTTGTTATTAAAGAATATTCACTTTTCACACGTTGTCGATGTCGAGCAGTGTTCCGATCCTTGCTGTTCTCTTGAAAACATGAAAAGGACATTACTCCGGCCGGTTCCTCACCTTTATGAACATCTCTGCCACGAAGATGGCGGTGAAGATGTAGTTGGTGAGTTTGAGGAAGATCCTCTCCTGCAGAACAGAGAGCAGACCGGGGTTAAGATGAGGTTCATGCCGACAGCGCTAGTGATTTGAAAAATGCACACTTGAGTTGTAGGCATGTTGTTCCACTGAGTGTGTTCTGAGTCTGCCTCTAACTCGATCTGAATAATGTGTGAGGGCAGACATAGGGCTGAACCATTAATCGATCTTAAATCGAAATCGCGATTTGAAATGATGCGATTATCAAATATGAAATCAAACTTCTTTTTTTTTTTTTTACAATTTTTTCTTTCTTCTTGTGTGTCAGTCCTCCACACCAATCAGAAGTGCTGTGCTCCACACGCACCAGCCATTGTTAACCAATGAGAAGTGGTCCATGATAGAAGGTGATAGACAGATTGATCCAATCACCTGCCAAGTGCTTCTGAAAGTGCCGGCCCTTTCCAAATGGCTTCCAACGGAGCTTCAGATGCTTTGGTGAACCATCTGAGTCAGGTCAGTAACGCTCCATCACGTGTACAGGGAGAATCTAAAACTGAAGCTCGACTTTAAAGCAACGGAAGTTTCATGTACGTTTAGTTCTTTCACTCGTAGCTCGGGCTGCGGGGTGCTACAGACGGGAGTACGTTGATACGACCTTCCTAGCCGGAGTTATGGCCGCATTTTACAATAAACTTCCGTTGGGTCGCTTAAAAATAAATATCGCAATATTTGTCAGAAAAATCACAATTCGATTTTTTTCCCCCAAAGTCGTGCAGCCCTAGCCGACACCTACAAACACCCCTGATACAAACACTAATGATGGCTGGCTGGCAATTATAAAGTGTACTATTCATTAACAGCCGGTGTCCTTTTGCACTTTGAAATAGAGCAAATACACTTGAACCTTTGTGTTGTCTTCCTGTCACTGGGCCACGTTTGTCCTCAAGAATATCATCACGATCTGGGTTTCTTATTATGCAATCAGCTGATCAGATGTCGGTCACTTTGTGATGTCACTATGTTTTTTTGTGTTGCGCAACCATTAGCCCAGAGTACCACAGAAGACCTTTAATATCAACACATTACCACAAGTTTTACCCGTCATCTGTGGACTCTTCATTTACACTTTGCTAAACCTTATGTTTGAGTTAGAAAGGGCAACATATGTGAATTATTTGGCTCGAGAGGAACATGTCTTTTCGGGGTCTATCTACGTTTTTCCTTGTATGATGAGAGGGTCTAAGGACAGAGGGTCTAAGGACAGAGGGTCTGAGGACAGAGGGTCTAAGGACAGAGGGTCAAAGGACAGAGGGTCTGAGGACAGAGGGTCAGAGGACAGAGGGTCCGAGGACAGAGGGTCTAAGGACAGAGGGTCAAAGGACAGAGGGTCAGAGGACAGAGGGTCAGAGGACAGAGGGTCTGAGGACAGAGGGTCTAAGGACAGAGGGTCTGAGGACAGAGGGTCTGAGGACAGAGGGTCTAAGGATAGAGGGTCTGAGGACAGAGGGTCTAAGGACAGAGGGTGTCGTATTGTCATACTGATATTCTGTACAAACTGTGAAGTCCACTGAGACAAATGTAACATCTGTGATATTGGGCTATAAATAAACATTGATTGATTGGTTGATTGATTGATTGATTGGTTGATTGATTGGTTGATTGATTGGTTGATTGGTTGATTGATTGATTGGTTGATTGATTGATTGATTGATTGGTTGGTTGATTGATTGGTTGATTGATTGATTGGTTGATTGGTTGATTGATTGATTGATTGGTTGATTGGTTGATTGATTGATTGATTGGTTGATTGATTGGTTGATTGATTGATATGTCAAAGTTAGGTTTGTTACCGGCTTCAAAATGTTAAATGGCAGAACAAAATAACACTCGATGCATCTACACACGGGTCAGTGCTGAGCCGAGGACAAGAGGAAGGTTACGTTAAACAAAGTTAAACGAGTTGCTTTAAATCACCTGCAAAAACACATGAAATAAATAAAGCATTTTTTAAAACATGTTCTTGCGTCAGTGGAGAGGAAAGCAGGACTGTTTTGTTCGCTAAGCGCGTAACACAACGCCGTCCGTGTGCAGCCATTAGAGCTCCAGAGAAAACAAGCAGCGCTCACTGCTTATTTACCCCATAGCATGTGTGTGTGTGGCTGCCTTTCCCACGGCCTCCAACTGCCTTCTCACACACACACACACACACACACACTCTGGGAATGCCGGGCATGACATCACTGGGAATGCTTTCGTTGAGAGGCTTTATGAATTCCACGTCTGTCCTTTGAACACACGTTTTCTTTTGACATAAACAGTCTACGGTTTGTTTATACTTTCAGTCATTGGGAAATGTTCCTCAACTTCGTGTCAATCCCTCACTACCACTACAGATCGTGGCTGCGTAAGTAGTCTATATCTGCGGGAAACTTGAGATGTTACACAAACACTTCAATCGACTTTGGTAGTTGTTATGTAAGGGATGATGTGCTGCGACGCGGTCATTATGGGGAAAAGAACACCGACAGGCTGATCAGGAGCCCGACGCCAAGCGGAGGGATCTAGATCGGCATGAAGGTGTTCTTATCCGCTTATCACACGGCCACATTCTCAACAAAGTAACGTTATGACTCCCAATATTAATTGAAATGCTTTTATGGATTTAGAAAATGATTTTATTGATTTAAAAAATAGTTGTATGTATTGATTTAAATGTACAAGCATCCGCTAAGAAAAGTAGTCCGTTGTTACCGTTTGAACTAACGTAGCAACGGCAGGAACTGCTTCGATAGTGTTTTTGAGGAGCTTTCTGATTACAGATTTTAAAATATCGCTGCTTGCTTTAAAAGTAGCACGATTCATGATGTCAGACCTTGGGAAGTATCTAGATATCCTGCCCTGATGCCAAGGGAACTGCACACTGAATATGTGTCGCCGTTTGATGTCTATGTCTGGACCGCTGCGTGAAAAGGAGGGTTTCTGCCCCGTTACTTCTCCGCTGTTTTTCATGTCCCAGTTCGTTTCAGCCCAACTGTATACAGTTCAATCGACCGGACTTCTTTCTGAAGATGTGAGCGTCCTTAACAGCGGTCAATAAGTCCTTGACAGCGGTCTGTCTGTTCGGTATTAACAACGTGTCACGTGTTCTGAATTGACCAATCAGAATCGGGTATTCAACTAAGCCATGTAATACATTTCAATAATAGTTATATATACACTTATTTTCTCACACTAACTAGTTTCTTTATCAGTGTTTTTATAGCTTTTGTGTCCTTGTTTCTCAACCTAATACCTTTGCATAACTACATGTGTGTAAATTACTTGTCACCTAGAAAGCTTGAAGTCAGTTAAATAAGAGTAAGGTGTCTTCAGTATGTTCATATACCCGTAGTATTTGTAGCACGATGGTCTGTTCTCGTGTATTGTCATTTACATTATACAGTATATAGATACATTACAGATTTGACTGTTGATATGTACGTTTTTATTTATTTAAAATGTTATTTTGAACTTATGTACAATGCCTTTGACCCGCTGCTTATGAAAAAAGTCGCAATTTTGGATCAATAAAGTATATTTAATCTGATCTGTGAATACCTAGAGTGTATCATTAAGATAATAATAATAATAATAATCCTTATATTTATTATAGCGCTTTATCAAAGACTCTCAAAGCGCTTTACAAATACACATTACAGATCATACATGTAATGGTCATCGACTGTGGACAATACCCACAGGAGCAAATTCGGGTGAAGTGTCTTGCCCAAGGACACAACGGCCTGACGCAGTGGGGCGGGAGCGGGTTTCGAACTGGAGTTCCCCAACGCCCCCTTGATCTGATGATCAAACGCACAGACCACTGCGCCACCCGTCCCTAAGATGCACTGTACAGCAATACATCCGACCTACAATTATTGTCTAATTATGCAGTTTAATAAAGTTCCTGTACTCCTGAGCGTCAACCTGAATCTCCTGTCGAGCTTCCATCACGCTTCAGAGTAGCGGCTTGCTTGTATCTTAATGATAATTGATTGTGTTTGTGTGTGTGTGTGTGTTTTACACTGCTCATGCCGATACAACTCAATTAAAAGAGCTCCAGACGGTGATGCAGTGTCCCCAGGCTCACTACGGGATAATACATCATCATCCTAAAGAGGACGGTGTCCAGGCAACCTCCCAAACAAACAGAAAGACAAACATTAAGTGTGTGACATAACCTCCAGGATGAAAACACAATCATTCAGCTTGTGACTTTATCTCTAAAGTTAAATTGACTCCATTTCTTATTTAAATAATCTCTTTTTTTGGAGCCGATATGATGAAAAGCAGGTCGTTTTGAAAGGTTGTTGCAAATAAGAAAATCAGTGAGTGGAAATGGGTTTTTGCAAAAATACCTACACGGAAAAACCAATCATGCAATGACCACTCGGGTAAAGTGAGATCAGAAGGAATAAGAATTGCATTTCTAAACTGGGGATGAGGCTGAGTCATACATTAACACCTCATTTAAAAAATGGAGCCAGAGGCAGGCAGCAGATTGGACATGGTAAGATAGGAAGCGTAAATAATATTAGCTTATACATAAAGCTCTGTGATGTTAATGTTAGTCTGCCCGCTGTGTTGGACCTGGAAAGTTAGCATAGCAATGGTTCCATCGACAAAAAGCCAATGGGATTTTTCCATTTTTCTAATGTTGGGCTATAAAGGGACTACAGCACGGTCACATGACTTCACGTCACCACCGCTAAGCTAAAGGAGGCTAATGTTGGGCTGTAAAGGAACTACAGCACGGTCACATGACTTCACGTCACCACCGCTAAGCTAAAGGCGGCTAATGTTGGGCTGTAAAGGAACTACAGCACGGTCACATGACTTCACGTCACCACCGCTAAGCTAAAGGTGGCTAATGTTGGGCGTAAAGGAACTACAGCACGGTCACATGACTTCACGTCACCACCGCTAAGCTAAAGGCGGCTAATGTTGGGCTATAAAGGAACTACAGCACGGTCACATGACTTCACGTCACCACCGCTAAGCTAAAGGTGGCTAATGTTGGGCTATAAAGGAACTACAGCACGGGTCACATGACTTCACGTCACCACCGCTAAGCTAAAGGTGGCTAATGTTGGGCTATAAAGGAACTACAGCACGGTCACATGACTTCACGTCACCACCGCTAAGCTAAAGGCGGCTAATGTTGGGCTATAAAGGAACTACAGCACGGTCACATCACTTCAGGTCACCACCGCTAAGCTAAGGTGGCTAATGTTGGGCTATAAAGGAACTACAGCATAGTCACATGACTTCACGTCACCACCGCTAAGCTAAAGGTGGCTAATGTTGGGCTATAAAGGAACTACAGCACGGTCACATGACTTCGCATCACCACCGCTAAGCTAAAGGTGGCTAATGTTGGGCTATAAAGGAACTACAGCACGGTCACATGACTTCACGTCACCACCGCTAAGCTAAAGGCGGCTAATGTTGGGCTATAAAGGGACTACAGCACGGTCACATGACTTCACGTCACCACCGCTAAGCTAAAGGAGGCTAATGTTGGGCTGTAAAGGAACTACAGCACGGTCACATGACTTCACGTCACCACCGCTAAGCTAAAGGCGGCTAATGTTGGGCTGTAAAGGAACTACAGCACGGTCACATGACTTCACGTCACCACCGCTAAGCTAAAGGTGGCTAATGTTGGGCTGTAAAGGAACTACAGCACGGTCACATGACTTCACGTCACCACCGCTAAGCTAAAGGCGGCTAATGTTGGGCTATAAAGGAACTACAGCACGGTCACATGACTTCACGTCACCACCGCTAAGCTAAAGGTGGCTAATGTTGGGCTATAAAGGAACTACAGCACGGTCACATGACTTCACGTCACCACCGCTAAGCTAAAGGTGGCTAATGTTGGGCTATAAAGGAACTACAGCACGGTCACATGACTTCACGTCACCACCGCTAAGCTAAAGGCGGCTAATGTTGGGCTATAAAGGAACTACAGCACGGTCACATCACTTCAGGTCACCACCGCTAAGCTAAAGGTGGCTAATGTTGGGCTATAAAGGAACTACAGCACGGTCACATGACTTCACGTCACCACCGCTAAGCTAAAGGTGGCTAATGTTGGGCTATAAAGGAACTACAGCACGGTCACATGACTTCGCATCACCACCGCTAAGCTAAAGGTGGCTAATGTTGGGCTATAAAGGAACTACAGCACGGTCACATGACTTCACGTCACCACCGCTAAGCTAAAGGCGGCTAATGTTGGGCTATAAAGGGACTACAGCACGGTCACATGACTTCACGTCACCACCGCTAAGCTAAAGGCAGCTAATGTTGGGCTATAAAGGGACTACAGCACGGTCACATGACTTCACGTCACCACCGCTAAGCTAAAGGTGGCTAATTAATTAATAATAGTCACCTTCTACATTAATTCCAGAGGCTTACCATTTACTTCCAGACGACGGGACAGGACATGGTAAAAAGCTGAGTCATATCTCAGGTTTTAAGACTCATTCTTGCTCCACTGTTCTGTATTTACATATTTTTGTGTGTGCACAGATCCCATTAATCCCATTTAAATGTATAAATGTGTGTGTGATCTTTGTGCCCTGATTAGAGTGTGCAGCCAGTCGGGTCGGCCTCCAGTTGTTAAACATCTTCTTTCCTGGACATTAGCCACGTACGCCAGCCCACAGATAATCAAATCAATTACAAGCGGCTCTGTCTCCTCTGTCGCAGAACAAGCAGAACCACAATTAGACCCGACCAAGGGACACCTCGCTCAGTGAGAACAAGTGATAATTATTGTGCTTATGCATGGAGCTGCTGCTAGAGCTGCAGAGGACGCAGAGTCGGGGTGTGTGTGTGTGTGTGTGTGTGTGTGTGTGTTGCAGCCTGTATTTTGAAGAGATGGTGCAGTAGGTGCAGCAATAAAGAAGTGGCTAACCCCTATATCTTTATGGAGGAGCTTACGTGATGAGGGAATGCACTTGAAGAGGATATATTCTGTAGTGTCTAACTTAGCAGTGAATTTATATAGTTTGTAATGAATGTCATGCTTTTACTATTAAAGATGTTTTGATACTCACAACCGTGGAGATGTAGGGCCTCTCCATGGCGATGGTGATGCAGTTGAGGAAGATGATGAGCAACACGATGTGGTCGAACATCTTGTGGGTGATGATCCGAGTGCAAACTATCCGAAACCTACGAGAGAAAAACACAGACACACATTTTAAACTTCAAAGATGGTAGCAATTCGCTGGCTCTCCCGTCTCCTAAGTGGTGGAGTGAGCTCAGTGACATCAGCAGGAACTTTCCTTCTGTCCCAACTGAAAACCTGTGTATTTCAATTGCACTTTGGCAATTAGGCTAGTGCTGAGAAGAACATTACAATTAGTGGTGCACGATAATTATCGGCCCGATATTAGGAATTATGACGTCATCCCGATAAACCCGATAAAAGTATTAATAGCCCCGATAATATACAATATATTTTTTGGGTAAAAAAAAGAAAGAGATCCTGCGGTGTGGGTGGGTTGGGATGAGGGGCGCTTGTTTTTCACTCGGCTCCTCCCGTGTTGCCAGTACTGTGGTGTTAGTGGTTTAGGAAGAGGGGAGTTCTTCTCAAATCCAGCGCTCCCTAACTCGTGCCTGGCTGTGACGTAAATGGCGTGCGGCCGTGAAGCCAGGACAGCAAACAAACATGTCGTCGGTAGTATGGGACTGTTTCAAAGTTTCAGAGTTAGATAGTTCGCTTGCTATCTGTATTAACACATGCAGAAGTTCCACGAGGAGGGAAGAGGCAACGAGCTATAATACTTCCAACCTGATCAGTCGCCTGAAACATCGCCATGGCTACGATGGTGTGTTAACAGCGTACGAAGACGCCTGTGCTGCTAAACTAACGGCGAATCCAAAGCCAGCTGCAAAGGCACCGGGGCTTTCACCTATCCACGAGGCTTTTGAAAAAGGCAAGAAGTTTATTTGGGAAAATAAATCTGGTCACTTTGAAGAGTCAGAACTGTTCTTGGCTTTGTTTTGTTCAGAGTAGTAATGCTCATGTCCTTTGCTCACTACTAGTCTTTTTTTACCACCAGGTGTGCAAAAACTACAGGTACATTATATATATATTATATTATTATCGAAGTAAGAAGCAGGAAGTTATCGGTATCGGTTTCAAAAAACCAATATCGTGCAACCCAAATTAAAATGGTTAATTAAAGAACATTAAGTACTTTTTGAGTTAATGTAGGCCTTGTACCTAATCCACCAGCACTCCTTATGGTATGATCTTGCTTGAAGTGAATATATCTTCACTTTCCTTGTTGCTCGGAGTTTGGTTCTTTTTTTTTTTTGTAATTAAAGTTTATTTCTGAACATACATGGTACATAGCTCACCTGGTACAGCATGCAGAAAGAGGAAGATCAGGCTATACAACATGTTAAAGGAGGGGTAGGTACGTTTGAGAAACTGGCTCGAGATACACTTGTTGTTATATTCCATGGAATGCTCTTAACATCCCGATAGCAATGAATATCTGAAGTGCTTTAACAACAAATCCATAAAAAAATGTCCTCTGTGGAAGCTGTAGCGCTGTAAAAAGCACGACCAATCATCTGAGCCGGCTAAAGTAACTGGATGGCCTACCTGCCTGTCAGCCTTTCATCGGGGCACAGACTTACCTCGTGCCCTCGTTGGTCATGTGCGCGTGCGTGTGTATTGGAGGAAGGGCTCTGTGAGGAAGTGGAAGATTTGTTCCAGCTGTGTATTTTCTAATTCTAGCCACTCGAGCTGGTTTCTCCTAAATGACCTACCCCACCTTTAAGTGTTCCTGGTTAAAAGAAAACAGACAAATCCAAAGGTGTAAGATTAGCAATCAGACACTACAGCGGTCATAAAATAAAAGAATAACAACAAATGATGCTTGATTAGAATAATTGTTCAAAGGCCCTTTTGTGAGAGTCCTACAGTCAGGCTGCTAGTTAGAGGTCAGGTATTTCACAAAGTCGGAGTTTGATTCTATGTTTTTTTAACTTATTGTAAGTCACTTTGGATAAAAGTGTCAGCCAAATGATATGTAATGTAATTTTGGAAAACACAAAAGCCTATCTAGACCGTCCAGACTCCAGTCCATGTTCGATAAAGCATGAAATACTGTAAGACATTAGTGAAACACTGTCCACCACACTGTCACAGTAATACGAGCCTGTGACTCTGTAATGCACCGCTGCAGAATTAGCAGTCATTAATTACGTCTGACTTTCATTACACGACAGCAGAGAGAAAGAGAGAGGGGACGCTTGTTATACGGCGAGGGATTAAACACTGCATTCAAATCTGCTTTCATGTGCAGGCTCAGATCGGGATGTTTTGGCTTTATTTGGAAATGCAGACTCCATTCAGTGTGTGTCATGTGACTGTGGTGATCGTTCTGCAAACAGTGTGCAATGAGATAATTCCTCTTTAATATCTGCACGGCGGAGCGTTGATGCTGAAGAATTAATATGTTATCCTGCAGCAGAAGGGAGGGAGGACGCATGGAAGCACACACCAGTTCCTCCTCTGGTTTAAGATCTTTAGTGTCCAGTTTTTCTGTCCTTTCTGGGAGTTTTTGTCACATTTACAACCCAGTTTAGATTCAACCACGCCCACTTCAGCCTGATGAAAGCATTGACAGCTGCCGTCGCTTCATAAAGCATCTTTTTCAAAATATGAATATGTTCCGGGGCCGAAATCGCATGATTTGCAGGAAACAACGTCTAAGGAACCTTAATATTTAATAAACTATGAATAGGTTATATCCATATAACGGAAAAAAACTAATTTAACTGATCTTTTTCATTTTCTTTTCTCAAAAAAACCCCACAATGCTAACAGTGACCCTCTGAATTAGCCCCGAACGAAAAATGCTAACCTATTACTGCACCGAAAATCACTCCTAGCTCCCTTATTACTTATCCTAGGTGCACATCCAACACATCGATTATGATTGCAAGGAGACACCGAATCTAACGGTGCCCACCGCAACACTGAAAGATACAAACTCGTGACGTTATCAACAAAAACGTACATCAAAACATGTGGCGCTAGGTAGCCCACAACGCTAACATGGTTTACCATCTTTGTCTGGTCTAAACTGGTCTTCAATGGCATTAAAACGATAAAAACGATGCTGTAGTTAATCCATAGGTTAATCCAATGTGGCTGTGTCCCCTTTGAAATGTTCTGATAATTTTTAAGCAATAAAACTGCGTTTCCGTTTCTAGAAGTCAGAGCAGGGATATTCCTACGCTCTGCAACAAGATTGCATCTTGAAGAGGTTTGTTTTGCTAAATCCGTCTAAAAAGGTCAAATATCACTTGTTTTGCATCAATCTTGATACAGGGTGCTTATTATATGTTGTACTTTGGATTCCTAAAGCTTTTAGTCTACCTTACCATCATCCAAGGTTAGTTTTCTTTTCACTATAAGTGCAAAATATATTTTGGATGGACACTATAATTTAAAGTTTTTTACTGTGATCAATCTGAATTTTCTTTAAAATAAAAAACATCTATATTGATTCTGACTTTTCTATATCCAACTCACAGGTTTATCATTACTTTGATACAAAATATTAATTTAACCCTTTTAGAAGATATGGTCATTTCTTCTGGGAATGTCATTTTCGAGCCTGAAACCTGAAAAACAAGCTTGGGGGCCTAAGAGGTTAATGAAAATAGCACTTTTTAAACATGACTGACAATCACAGTTACACAGAGCTGAGGTAATGTTGATTACATTACATAATATTCAATCACTATACAGTCTGTTGCCTAATAGGTATGGCATTTATTGTTATTTTTAGCAAATGATAGTTGACTTAATCACCTTAGATATTGATTACAGTTAGATTTATACTTTTTAAATGTCAATAAGTGTGTTTCAATACTTCTCAGCCCCTAGTTTAGCTGCTATAGGCTTAGCCTTACTTCTTCCTTCTCTCTGTCTGTACCTGTGTACTCATGTTCCCAATAACCCAGCTTCCCCAACATTTCTTTTTGGATCCTGGGTCGAGGCTGATCCTGACGGTACGTCCACACAGCAGCTTTAAACAAATCTTCCAACGCTTCTCTGCCCGTTGACTTTGAATGGGGATGACGTCACTTTGCCTCGCTTTTCGCCAAACTGCATTGTGGGGGAGCGAAGCGAAGATTTCCAGGATGTGCAGGATTCAAAAGTTGAGCAATGTTCAACTTTTGAAGCTGAGCTGGAAGCGCCAGCCAATCAAACACGTTTATGCAAATCTGACTAGCCAATCAAACCGCGTGTAAGCAGGGAGAACCAGACCGCAGTTCATTTCCTCATATTCCAAACGAGAAGTTACGGTAGCAAATCATCCGGTTCTTTACGACCAGAACTATTAACGGGATACAAACCGGAGGAACCAGGCATGGAGGGAGGTGCAGAGACAGTGGGGGAAACTGGTAGGTTTTCGCCTGTTTGGGGAGTTTATATATATATATATTGCTCGCATAAAATCCCCGGGGTTTTTGCTTTGTGTGTCGGGGGCGGGAGATTCATGTGATTGGTTGTTGGTCGCGTTGCTGGAATAAAATCCCCAAGCTGTCAGACACGCCCAGCTCCAAGTGTTCAAGATTTTTGAAAAGCTGCTGTGTGGACGTACTGTGAGTCCTGAGTCCTGATCTGAGTCCTGGACTTCGAGTCGTGGCTGACTCTCATCACAATACTTCCCTGATGGCTCCCACAGGATTGTTGACATCTTCGTGGATTCATCTTCTTATTACAGGCACATTAGTTTTTATGCTCCCCACAAATGGAATAAACTTCCAGAAAACCTGAGGTCTTCACCAACGCTGAGTTATTTTAAGTCGAGGCTAAAAACACTACTTTTTTCAGCTGCTTACCCAGAAGCCTTTTAACTTGTTTTAGCACTTACCGTATTTACAATGTCGTTTTTAAACTATTTTATATCTCAGTAATGCATTGTTTTTATGAAACTGTTATTCCATTATGTTTATTTATTGTGTTCCTCTCTGTTCTACTATCATGTGTTAATGATCATGTAAAGCACTTTGAATTGCCTCTGCGTCTGAAATGTGCTCTATAAATAAACGTAGCCTTACCTCACATGCATTTCCTAACAATTGGACTACCTATGTTGCAAATGTATTATCTCTTTGATTTACACACAGCATCTATTGCACGTCTGTCCGTCCTGGAGAGGGATGCCTCCTCTGCTGCTCTCCCTGAGGTTTTCTCCATGTTCCCTTAAACTGTGGGTTTTCTCTGGAAGTGTTTCCTTGTACGATGTGAGGGTCTGAGGACAGAGGGTCTAGGAGAGGTCTAGCAGAGGGTCTAAGGACAGAGGGTCTGAGGACAGAGGGTCTGAGGACAGAGGGTCTAAGGACAGAGGGTCTAAGGACAGAGGGTCTGAGGACAGAGAGTCCGAGGACAGAGGGTCTGAGGAAAGAGGGTCTGAGGACAGAGGGTCTGAGGAAAGAGGGTCTGAGGACAGAGGGTCTAAGGAAAGAGGGTCAGAGGACAGAGGGCTAAGGACAGAGGGTCTGAGGACAGAGGGTCTAAGACAGAGGACAGAGGGTCTGAGGACAGAGGGTCTAGGACAGAGGGTCTGAGGACAGAGGGTCTGAGGACAGAGGGTCTGAGGAAAGAGGGTCTGGGACAGAGGGTCTGAGAACAGAGGGTCTGTGAACAGAGGGTCTAAGGACAGAGAGGCAAGGACAGAGGGTCTGAGGACAGATGGTCTAAGGACAGAGGGTCAGAGGACAGAGGGTCTGAGGACAGAGGGTCAAGGGTCTAAGGACAGAGGGTCTGAGGATAGAGGGTCTGAGGGACAGAGGGTCTGAGGAGGAAAGGGTCTGAGGACAGAGGGCCTAAGGACAGAGGGTCTGAGGACAGAGGGTCTAAGGACAGAGGGTCTGAGGACAGAGGGTCTGAGGACAGAGGGTCTGAGGAAAGAGGGTCTGAGGACAGAGGGTCTGAGGAAAGAGGGTCTGAGGACAGAGGGTCTAAGGAAGAGGGTCAGAGGACAGAGGGGCTAAGGACAGAGGGTCTGAGGACAGAGGGTCTAAGGACAGAGGACAGAGGGTCTGAGGACAGAGGGTCTGAGGAAGAGGGTCTGAGGACAGAGGGTCTGAGAACAGAGGGTCTGAGAACAGAGGGTCTAAGGACAGAGGGTCTGAGGACAGATGGTCTAAGGACAGAGGGTCTGAGGACAGATGGTCTAAGGACAGAGGGTCAGAGGACAGAGGGTCTGAGGACAGAGGGTCTAAGGACAGAGGGTCTGAGGATAGAGGGTCTGAGGACAGAGGGTCTGAGGAAAGAGGGTCTGAGGACAGAGGGCCTAAGGACAGAGGGTCTGAGGACAGAGGTCTAAGGACAGAGGGTAGGACAGAGGGTCTAGGACAGAGGGTTCGTATTGTCATACTGATATTCTGTACACACTGTGAAGTCCACTGAGACAAATGTAACATCTGTGATATTGGGCTATAAATAAACATTGATTGATTGATTGATTGATCGATCGATTGATTGATTGATCGGTTGATTGATTGGTTGATTGATTGGTTGATTGATTGATCGGTTGATTGATTGATTGATTGATTGATTGGTTGATTGATTGGTTGATTGATACTCTTGTACAAAATCTCAGACCTCATTTAACGCAAAAACATTTTCAGTGGTCTTTTGACTTTTTCCCGAAGCTGTTTTTGTCAAATTGAAGAGTGTCCTGTGCTTTCATCTGGAGAATCTGAATTGTGGTACATTCGAGTATACGTTTGAGTAAATATATAAATGGATGCATGCTCTCTATCTTCCAGCTTTTCCTCCACTTCTTGATTTAGCATCTCGACATTCGACACCTTTTTCCAATACATTCCCTGATTTTCACACCATCAACACACTCTCAGCGAAGCGTCTTCACTTCCTTTACATTTCCTCCCAGTCTTTTAACATCTCGGGTGTTTTCGCATCGCCACTTTGTCCGTGTAGGCGTTGGTGTGACATGCTGCCTCTGCCTGGATCTGAGGAAGTGTCACTTTGAGCACAACAGATAAGAGGCGCTCGTGCTAATTACCCACTTCTTCTTTTTCTTCTTCTGTGCATTTACAAACCAACGAGAGACACAACGCCGCATCACTTCCTTGAATGCTGGATGATTGCTTTCCAGGGGAGAGCGGGCAGATGGCATTTCATGTTCCCTGCAGCTATAGGCGGTCGTATGAAAAGCAGCAACAAAGAAAGTGTCTACATAAAATCAACAACAGGGATCAATGTTTACTGTAACTGTAAAACCCCTGCTGTCTATTTGTTCCATTCCTTCTCTGCATCGTATCTGCATTCCGTCTCATGTCCTCAACAGCAGGCTTTGGATGTACTTCAAAAGTCCCAAGAAATACAATTATGGCGCTTTTCCACTGCAGGGCCTCGCTCGGCTTAGTACGGTATGGCTAGGCCTCATTAGGCTCACTTTATGCTGTGCTTCCATTACAGTTTAGTGGCTGGGGTGGTAACTATAGTAACGCAGTGTAGGCGGAGCCGTGACGTCATCTTCAATGCGAAACACAAAACCAACATCAGCCGTTAGCTCTTAGCACTCAGAGCTCCTCATATCTGTTCAGAAACTAGACACAAGTTAAACAAGTCCAAACCACAGACTGTCTGTGTCATGGAGGATACAGTCGCTGGTTTATTTATGTCTGTAGGCCGTTGTTGTGAGTGTGGACGGTCGGAGCATATATAACGTTAGCTTAGCCGATCTCCATTCAGAAAACACGCATTTTAAAAGGTTTTTCGTCTGCAGACTTGTCAAAGCATTAATTCATGGTTTTTACTAACCGGTATCAGTGTGTTGTTACTTCGGCATCATTTAGAAACGTGTATTACAATTAAATCACGGTCAAATATGTTCATCGTGTTGTAGTTGTAGCCACTCACGTCACTAGTTTAGCATTCTCAGCCCGGTTGTTGGCCCGGAAAGAACCTCGATTTTGGAGAGCCAGAAAACTGTGAAAAAGTACCCGCTAGCCGGAACTACGCCGAGTGGAAAGGCACCCAAAAACGGGCCGGGCACGGCACGCTTAAACCGCGCTGTAGTGAAAATGCGCCGTTAGTGAGGTAGGTTTTATACGCTAAAGTCCCAAACCTCCCAAAACACACTAACAAGAAATACAAGAATGGAAGCTGGATTTTAATTTTAGCATTTATTTGCAATATCCCAAGTTTACTAGTACTGATGTTTTTTACGTTAATTGTTTATTCATCATATTATTTTATTGTATTTATGTCGTACTGGATGCTGTATCTTTCGCTAACTTTAGAAAATGTTATTGTATTTATTATCTTTATTTGACTTTTTTGGATTCACATTTATCAAGTATACTTTCTATAATATAATCAAATATATACATTTTCACATCTGACTTGCATTAAATGTTTATTATTATTATTATTATTAATAATAATAAAAAAAAAAAGCATGTCACTAGTTTTTATATTAGATTTTGTGTTGTAATGTTATTATTATTATAATATTTTGAATTTAATTATTATTTGTATCCTATTTCGATTTTTATCTTATAATTATATATTTGTTATCCTTTAATTATTATCTTTACCATATAATATAATTGTTTTCCTTTAATTATTATTATTGTTATATATTATATTATATTACTATTATAGTTTCCGCTCTTTCAGTAATCTGTAGTCTTGAGCACCGACACACAGATCTGAAAGGCAGGTTGAGGTGAATCTGGTCCATGTGAAAACAGCTGGACTCCCCCCCCCTCACTGCTGTCTCTTGAGCACAGCGGGGGGTCCTCGTTGGTTTCGAGGACGGAAAAAAGACTCCATGCAGAGTCCGTGTCCTCGCTGTCAGTCTCAGAGACGAACAGAAGCTGGAGACCCGCGGCGATGAAACCCAAAATCCTTCACCTCTCCTCAGACTCCGGCAACAACAGAACGCATGGAGCTTTCCCAATTAACCTTTTCAATGGCCAACGGAGATGATGAAACAAAACAATATTAATCTGTAGTTCTCCAGGTATCGTGACGTGGACTTCAATCGACTCGAGTCACTGTTTTCATGACCTGCGACTTGAGAGAAAAGAAATTACTTGAAACGTTTTTACGGTGGTGCGAACAAAATACGTCCATAAAGAGAAAAGTTCTGCAGTTTCTAAAACGACAGGAAAAGTAAGTATGAAGTGTCTCTACTTTAAAGAGTCCTCTCCTGCTGATGTTCAGGTGTATATCAGTATGTAGTGTCTCTACTTTAAAGAGTCCTCTCCTGCTGATGTTCAGGTGTATATCAGTATGTCGTGTCTCTACTTTAAAGAGTCCTCTCCTGCTGATGTTCAGGTGTATATCAGTATGTAGTGTATCTACTTTAAAGAGTCCTCTCCTGCTGAGGTTCAGGTGTATATCAGTATGTAGTGTCTCTACTTTAAAGAGTCCTCTCCTGCTGATGTTCAGGTGTATATCAGTATGTAGTGTCTCTACTTTAAAGAGTCCTCTCCTGCTGATGTTCAGGTGTATATCAGTATGTAGTGTCTCTACTTTAAAGAGTCCTCTCCTGCTGATGTTCAGGTGTATATCAGTATGTAGTGTCTCTACTTTAAAGAGTCCTCTCCTGCTGATGTGCAGGTGTATATCAGTATGTAGTGTCTCTACTTTAAAGAGTCCTCTCCTGCTGATGTCCAGGTGTATATCAGTATGTAGTGTCTCTACTTTAAAGAGTCCTCTCCTGCTGATGTCCAGGTGTATATCAGTATGTAGTGTCTCTACTTTAAAGAGTCCTCTCCTGCTGAGGTTCAGGTGTATATCAGTATGTAGTGTCTCTACTTTAAAGAGTCATCTCCTGCTGATGTTCAGGTGTATATCAGTATGTAGTGTCTCTACTTTAAAGAGTTCTCTCCTGCTGATGTTCAGGTGTATACCAGTATGTAGTGTCTCTACTTTAAAAGAGTCCTCTCCTGCTGATGTTCAGGTGTATATCAGTATGTAGTGTCCTCTACTTTAAAGAGTTCTCTCCTGCTGATGTTCAGGTGTATATCAGTATGTAGTGTCTCTACTTTAAAGAGTCCTCTCCTGCTGAGGTTCAGGTGTATATCAGTATGTAGTGTCTCTACTTTAAAGAGTCCTCTCCTGCTGATGTTCAGGTGTATATCAGTATGTAGTGTCTCTACTTTAAAGAGTTCTCTCCTGCTGATGTTCAGGTGTATATCAGTATGTAGTGTCTCTACTTTAAAGAGTCCTCTCCTGCTGATGTTCAGGTGTATATCAGTATGTAGTGTCTCTACTTTAAAGAGTCCTCTCCTGCTGATGTTCAGGTGTATATCAGTATGTAGTGTCTCTACTTTAAAGAGTCCTCTCCTGCTGATGTTCAGGTGTATATCAGTATGTAGTGTCTCTACTTTAAAGAGTCCTCTCCTGCTGATGTTCAGGTGTATATCAGTATGTAGTGTCTCTACTTTAAAGAGTCCTCTCCTGCTGATGATCAGGTGTATATCAGTGTGTAGTGTCTCTACTTTAAAGAGTCCTCTCCTGCTGATGTTCAGGTGTATATCAGTATGTAGTGTCTCTACTTTAAAGAGTCCTCTCCTGCTGATGATCAGGTGTATATCAGTGTGTAGTGTCTCTACTTTAAAGAGTCCTCTC
>JAMFTG010002678.1:2500-15000 GCA_023974075.1 Chaenocephalus aceratus
GACTATTGAAGAGTTTATCGCCGGCCACTAGAGGGCAGCGTCACTGCTGTCGCTGTCCGGATATGCCGTGCTCTGACCCGGTAGTGCCGAGCGGCCATTTTAGTTCAAATATTGTTCATCCACTCCGCCTCGAGTCGAGACGTTCATCCACTCCGCCTCGAGTCGAGACGTTCATCCACTCCGCCTCGAGTTCAGACGTTCATCCACTCCGCCTCGAGTCGAGACGTTCATCCACTCCGCCTCGAGTCGAGACGTTCATCCACTCCGCCTCGAGTCGAGACGTTCATCCACTCACTCATGTAAGACTGTTTCCACTATCTGTGTCGTTGAATATGTGTGTATCGGTCATGACATGCATGGATGTAGTACTTTGTCAGCTTGTCCTGCGGCATTGCTCAGTTTCAGGGTGTCGTCATCCTTGTCATTAAAGTACCGAAACTGACATTGAGGAGTGTGTTTCTTCATGACGACACCATGGTCGTTGTTGGATGCCCTGTCCCCGGCTGCGAGTTCGAATCCAAGACTTGTCTGAAGCACTCGTCATTGCTATATTGACGATTCATGGATTTAGCCACCAGCACGCAGCGCCTGCCATGGCCGCGCCAGCCCCTCACGGCCGAGACTCGATCGGCCCAAAGTTGATGTGGGCGTGTCGACAGAGGAATGGAACGTGTTCATCCGCCGTTGGGACGTATTCCGCGCCGGCTCAGGCGTAGGGGATGCCCAGGCCCCCTTCCAGCTGTTTCAGTGCGCTGGGCCTGTACCTGGAGACAGCCTGTTGAAAGCCGCCCCCGACGCCGCTTCCGGACCCTTGCCAGACCTAATCACCGCCATGCGTTCCCTAGCTGTCATCCCAGTCGCTACATGCGTCCTGCGCACCGAGCTACTTCAGCTCCGCCAGGAACGCGATGAGACATTCCGTGCATTCGCTGCCAAAGTGCGGGGTAAAGCAGAGACATGTGCATATAATGCGGTATGCGAGTGTGGTAAGGACGTGGACTATACCGACCACATCATCCGTGATGTTCTGCTCAATGGCATTTATGACTCGGACATACGCCGCGAGACGCTGGGGACACCTGACGTCCTGGTTAAGCCAGTTAATGACGTAATTGCACTCGTCGTCGAGAACAGAGAGATGGCCCGTAACGCTCTGCCGTCGTCCTCCCTATCAGCCATGTCGTCATTCCGGCACCTGAAGACGACTCCACAGACGAGCCCCGCCCTGAGCCCTGCGGACGGGGCTAAACGTGCCTCGTGCCTGGAATGTAAGAGCGTCTTTAACGTCTTCACGGAGGGGCCCTCGCGGGTGAAATCCTAAGCCTCACCAGGTGTGCATCGGCTGCTATAGGGCCCGTCGACGACAGAGGCGTCAACAGCCGTCATCCGACAGTCAACAGGCCGCCATGGGGTCGGAGGCGGTCTCCCAGGTCTCATCGGTGCAAGCTGGGGCCCGCCCTGGCCGACGTCACAGGAGCCATCGCCGACGCCACGCCCCTACGTCGCACGGATGTGTCAACAGGCAAGCAGCTATCAGACTCGAGCACCACATCTTCTCCAAGGGCGAATGGAGACGGGCCAGGCTGAGCGACCACCCCCGAGCATTAATCACCATCTCGATGGACATGCCAGTCGGGCTGAGGGATGGCACCGGCAACCGGGGCTCGGGCGACGGAGCTCGGATATCCGCCGTCGCGGACACTGGCGCGCAGTCTGACCTTTGGTTGCTGGAGGAGTTCCTGGCCTGCGGTTTCTCGCGGGACGACCTGCGACCCGTCAGCCTCAGCCTGTCGGTCGCCAACCACTCCCCTATAACCATCGAGGGAGCGTTCTTCGCTAGGCTCTCGACGACCTGCAGCGGGGGGCGTGTCACATCCTGCCGTTCCATGGTATATGTGAGCAGCTCGGTCCGGGCCATGTACCTCTCCTACGAGTCGTTGCTCAACCTCGGCCTCTTGCCCGTGAACTTCCCATCGGACGACGTTGCAGGGGGGCCCAAGGACAGGCGTAGCCCTGACACGGCTGACACGGCAGACCAGCCCTTGTCCGTCAATGCGACGAGGTCAGCCAACGGCGGCTGCGTGGGGCCAGGTGACCCCCGGGACGCCCAGTGCTCATGTCCTCAGCGCACGGTCCCCCCGGCACGCCCCGCATCACTACCGTTCCCTTGTACGCCAGAGAACAACAACCGGATGAAAGGTTGGCTACTCGGGAGATATGCCTCGTCGACGTTCAATACTTGCCCCCATCGAGCACTACCATGCATGGAGGGGCCACCTATCGAGATGCACGTGGACCCCGCAGCTACGCCTAGGGCATGTCACACACCGCGGCTACAGTGCCTCTACACTGGCAGCGGAGGGTCCACGATGACCTCCTGCGGGACGAAGCCCTTGGGGTCATTGAACGTGTGCCATACGGCGAGCCAGTGGCGTGGTGCCATCGTATGGTAGTCACTCGGAAGCACGACGGTTCCCCACGCAGGACCGTGGACCTCTCCCCCCTCAACAAGTTCTGCCAACGTGAGACCTTCGCCACTGAGTCCCCATTCCACCTTGCACGCCGCGTCCCGAAGGGCACCTGGAAGACCGTCACGGACGCCTGGAACGGCTACCACAGTGTCCCCCTGCGTGAGTCGGATCGCCACCTCACTACCTTCATCACACCCTTCGGCCGTTGGCGCTACACCAGGGCACCACAGGGTTTCCTGTCATCAGGGGATGGCTACAACCGTCGGTTTGATGCCGTCCTCTCGGACTATGAACGCAAGGAACGTTGTGTGGATGACACCATCCACTATGACACCGACCTGGAGCAACACTGGTGGAGGACCATCGACTTCCTGATGCGTGTCGGCCGGTCGGGCATCGTGTTGAACCCAGACAAGTTTCAGTTCGCGGAGAGGTGCGTCGATTTCGCTGGCTTCAGGGTGTCGGAATCTACCATCGAACCGCTCCCGAAGTACTTGGACGCCATCCGGGACTTCCCCACCCCAGGCTCCACGACGGACATCAGGAGTTGGTTCGGCCTTGTCAACCAGGTGGCCAACTACGCCCAGTTGCGTGAGACGATGGCTCCATTTAAGCCGTTCCTCAGCCCACGCTGTGTGTTCCTATGGTCCCCCGTTCTGGAGGAGGCCTTCCAGGCGTCCAAGCAAGCCATAATGGAGGCCATCCGCAAGGGCGTGGAGATCTACGACATGCAGAAGCGTACCTGCCTCCGCCCTGACTGGTCCATGCGTGGCATTAGCTACTTCCTGCTCCAGCAACATTGTCACTGTGCCTCGGGCATACCGGACTGCTGTCCAGGTGGATGGAGGATCACCCTCGCGGGTTCGCGTTTCCTGTCCCCTGGATGGCTATGTGGCCGTCGAGGGAGAGGCCCTAGCTGTGGCCTGGGGTCTGGAACAGACGCGGTACTTCACGCAGGGGTCCGACAACCTCGTCGTGGTCACCGACCATAGGCCTTTGGTGAAGATCTTTGGCGACCGTATGCTGGATGAGATAACAAACTCGCGTCTGTTTAGACTCAAGCAGCGCACCCTCCCATGGCGCTTTGACATTGTGCATCTGCCTGGCAAGAGCAACTGTGCCGCTGATGCCACGTCGAGGCATCCTTCCCCCTCGGGCTCAGCGAACGGTGTCTCCTTGGAGCTGCCGAGCGGGCCTGGCGCCGTGGAGTCAGCACTCATGGCCTCCATCCGTGACGACGCACGGGAGCTCGGAGCCGTCTCTTGGCCCCTCCTCGCACGGGAGACAGCGGCTGACGGATGCCTCGGCCACCTCCTCCAACTCATCGAGCAGGAGGGTGGGATTGACGTAAATGACCCTGCCCTGGCGAGTCTGTCATCGGTCTGGGAGTCCATCTACGCACAGGACGGCGTCCTGCTCTATCGGGACCGCGTTGTGGTCCCCCCATCCCTCCGTGGGAGAGTCCTTCGGCATCTCTATGCCGCTCACCAGGGGACCTCAGCGATGGGGCAGCATGCCCGAGCCATAGTTTACTGGCCCGGGATGTCCGGGGACCGCAACGCTCCGTCACAGGCGGCTACACCCCCCCTGCCGTCCTCACCCCCGTCCACGCCATTCGAGGCGGTGTTTGCTGACTTCTTCGACTATGGGGGCCGCCACTACCTAGTTGTCGGGGACCGTCTCTCGGGCTGGGTAGAGGTCCTGAGCTCTACGGCGGGTACTGCCCTGGCGGGCTCAGCTGGCCTGGTCCAACACCTCCGTTCCACCTTCGGCGTACCGGAGGAGCTCTCGAGCGACGGTGGTCCGGAATTCAAGGCGAGCCACACTGAGGACTTCCTCCGCTTATGGCACGTCAAACACCGTGTGTCTTCCGTTAGCTTTCCGCAGTCGAATGGGAGGGCGGAAGTTGCGGTTAAGACTGCTAAGCGCCTCCTGATGTCCAACACCGGCCCGTCGGGCGGCCTTGATCAGGACCGCTTCCTGCGGGCTATGCTGCAGTTGCGAAACACGCCTGACCCCGACTGCAACCTCTTGCCGGCGCAGATCATCTTCGGCCGCCCCCTTCGTGGCTCGCTCTCCTTCGTGAACTGCCTCGAGAAGTTCTCGAACCCGCATATCCGCCTGCTATGGCGCGAGGCATGGGCGGCGAAGGAGGACGCCCTTCGGACCCGTATGTCCCGTACCACCGAGTCTCTGGGGACTCACTCAAGACCGAGTGCCGATTGGCACTCGGCGAAAGGGTATTCCTCCAGAACCAGCAAGGCCCGAGCCCCCACAAATGGGACAGGTCAGGGATCGTGATGGAGTCGCCGGGCCACGACCAGTATCGGGTCAGGGTTGACGGTTTGGACGTTTGACACTGCGCAACCGGCGTTTCCTCCGTGCCTACACGCCGGCCACACCCTGCGCCCGTGAGCAGTCGGCTGCGCCGTTGCCGCCCCAGGCGACGCCCCAGGGGATTGCTCAGCGGCCGGCTGTTGGACCCCGCGACTCGGCTATGGGCGCTTCCCCACCGGCACCTGCTGGTGAGGCGTCCTCTGACTTCACCGTTCCTACGGGTGCCTTCCTGGGCGCACCGCTCCCGGTGCTGCAGTCGCCGCCGACGCTGCCCCAGCCTACTCGGCCAGGCCGTGTGAGGAGGCCGCCTGCACGTTACGAGCCCGAGTCCGGCAGCTAGATTTAGACCGTTAATCTATTCCGGCCCATAGTTTTCCGGTCTGGGGGGGATGAAGAGTTTATCGCCGGCCACTAGAGGGCAGCGTCACTGCTGTCGCTGTCAGGATATGCCGTGCTCTGACCCGGCAGTGCCGAGCGGCCATTTTAGTTCAAATATTGTTCATCCACTCCGCCTCGAGTCGAGACGTTCATCCACTCCGCCTCGAGTCGAGACGTTCATCCACTCCGCCTCGAGTCGAGACGTTCATCCACTCCGCCTCGAGTCGAGACGTTCATCCACTCACTCATGTAAGATTGTTTCCACTATTGTTTGGTGTGTCTTTACTCTGTGCAATTGAATATATGTGTATTGGTCATGACATGCATGTATGTAGTACTTTGTCAGCTTGTCTTATCTAGTGTCCATCTAGTACTTTGTCAGCTTGTCTTGCAGCATTGCTGTGTTTCAGGGTGTCGTCATCCTTGTCATTAAAGTACCGAA
Source organism: Chaenocephalus aceratus (assembly GCA_023974075.1). NCBI lineage: Eukaryota > Metazoa > Chordata > Actinopteri > Perciformes > Channichthyidae > Chaenocephalus > Chaenocephalus aceratus. The sequence goes on from JAMFTG010002678.1 coordinate 8,129, forward strand.
ACTGACATTGAGGAGTGTGTTTCTTCAACTATGAAAAATACGCAACGAGAAAGACTACAAATCCCAGAGTCGCGTGAGTGATGTCATAACTGTGTTCCTCCGCTGAGAGATAGTTAAGATCAGCGCCGTATAGATAGAATCTATCTGTACGGCGCTGACTAAGATCAGATAACGTTAACAAGATGCCTGTGTGCTCAGTGCCAGGCTGTTATCACACCAGCAACGGGTCTTGCTCGTTCTGTCGCTTCCCGCCTGATGAAAGGACCAGGAGTGGCTGATCCAGTTAGCTACCTAGCTAGTAGCTAGCACGTTAGTTAGCATGACAGCCTTGTCATTTTTATGAGCCTTAACATGAAGTAACATCAAGTAACCCAACATGTTAAACAGTGAGAGGAGTACTCATATCTCCTGAACCCTTTGAAGAGTTCTGTCTCCGGTGTGATCGTTCTATAATACACCGTCTAAGCCCGGGGAGAAATGCTAACGCTAACGCTACATTAGCATCTGTTCTGCTTCACGCTGTCTGCACTGATGGCTGATATTAAACATTAAAGAGACCAGGCGGTTCAGAGAGACTCAGAGGAGGCAGCTCTGCAGGACGATCTCCTGGACCTGCTTCATTGTGGTGATGGTGAGGGTGAGAGGGTGATAGTGAGGGTGATGGTGAGGGTGAGAGGGTGATAGTGAGGGTGTGAGGGTGAGAGGGTGATAGTGAGGGTGATAGTGAGGGTGAGAGGGTGATAGTGAGGGTGTGAGGGTGATAGTGAGGGTGATAGTGAGGGTGAGGGGGTGATAGTGAGGGTGATAGTGAGGGTGAGAGGGTGATAGTGAGGGTGATAGTGAGGTTAGGCCTCCCTTGTTTAGCAGAAGTCGTTATTCAGCGTTTCACACAAAGTGTAACTTCACAGTTCTGACTTGCAGAATGATCTTTTAAATTCACGAACATCGTCTGTGTACTTCGTGGCACAATTCAAACGGGATGGAAAGATAATCTTTCTCTCTCCGTTGACTTCAATACATACTTTTTCCTAAATAAGGTCCCATGGAGGTCCCTGGAAGGGGAGGGGCTTCGCCTCATAAGAACTACAAGCAGTCACAAAAAGAACTACAAAGAACTACAAAGATGGGGGGCAGCTCTTTGTCCCCTCAGTATTCAGTAGATTAGATCCCGTGGAGTTGAGGCCGACCTCATCGAGCAGATGGTCCACTTCCAGACCCCCCTTAAAGCCAGTCATCTGAGTATGGGGGCGCAGATTATAGAAGTGGGCTAATGTATGCAGACATTGTTCCTCTTCCTCTCCACCTCTTGTTGTTCCTCACAGATCGTCCGTCAGCCGAGCGGCGACGTCGTGCGGACGAAGAGAAGCAAGGCGCTTTGAAACCTGCTGCAACTAAAGAAACGTGAAGCCGTACGAAGAACTTCACGATAAAGAAACAACGTAAACCTGGGGTGATGGAAGCGCCTCCACTTCCTCTCATCCCTCTCAGTCAATTACCCACAATGCCCCTCTCTGCCCGGCTGCTGGGATGGTGCATGAAATGACAGGCTCCTCTTTCAGATGTCAGCTGCTCTCTCAGCGGGGGGCGCCTCTCAAAGACCCTTCAGACCCTCCTCTAAAGAATACTGATTCATTGGCCCAGCACAAAGCCTCCATTCAGCTCCACGTCTTGGAGCTGTGCCCCCCCACATTAACCCCATATACCCCCCCCATATACCCCCATATACCCCCCCCACATTAACCCCATATACCCCCCCCACATTAACCCCCATATACCCCCCCCACATTGACCCCCATATACCCCCCCCAACATTGACCCCCATATACCCCCCCCACATTAACCCCCATATACCCCCCCCACATTGACCCCCATATACCCCCCCCACATTAACCCCCATATACCCCCCCCACATTAACCCCCATATACCCCCCCCCATATACCCCCATATGCCCCCCCCACATTAACCCCATATACCCCCCCACATTAACCCCCATATACCCCCCCACATTGACCCCCATATACCCCCCCCCAACATTGACCCCCATATACCCCCCCCACATTGACCCCCATATACCCCCCCCACATTGACCCCCATATACCCCCCCCAACATTGACCCCCATATACCCCCCCCCTCTCTGAATAGATTTGTGTTCAGAACACAATGAAACCTCAGCGTGAAGAAAAGCGAGAGTTCATCAAAACTCAGAGGAACTTCCTCCTGATCCCAGAGTTCAGATTCACATCCGGAGAGGACAACAAGAGGGACAACAAGAGGGACAACAAGAGGGACAAGAGGGACAACGACAAGAGGGACAACAAGAGGGACAACGACAAGAGGGACGACAACAAGAGGGACGACAAGAGGGACAACAACAAGAGGGACGACAAGAGGGACGACAACAAGAGGGACGACAAGAGGAACAACAAGAGGGACAACAAGAGGGACAACAAGAGGGACGATAACAAGAGGGACGACAACAAGAGGGACGACAAGAGGAACAACAAGAGGGACAACAAGAGGGACGATAACAAGAGGGACGATAACAAGAGGGACGATAACAAGAGGGACAACAAGAGGGACGACAACAAAAGGGACGACAAGAGGAACAACAAGAGGAACAACAAGAGGGACGACAACAAGAGGGACGACAAGAGGGACGACAAGAGGGACGATAACAAGAGGGACGATAACAAGAGGGACGACAACAAGAGGGACGACAACAAGAGGGACGACAAGAGGGACGACAACAAGAGGGACGACAACAAGAGGGACGACAAGAGGGACGACAAGAGGAACAACAAGAGGGACGACAAGAGGGACGACAAGAGGGACGACAAGAGGGACGACAAGAGGAACAACAAGAGGGACAACAAGAGGGACAACAAGAGGGACAAACAACAACAAGAGGAACAACAAGAGGGACAACAAGAGGGACGACAAGAGGGACAACAAGAGGGACAAACAACAACAAGAGGAACAACAAGAGGGACAACAAGAGGGACAACAAGAGGGACGACAAGAGGGATGACAAGTGGGACGACAACAAGAGGGACGACAAGAGGGACGACAAGAGGGACGACAAGAGGGACGACAAGAGGAACAACAAGAGGGACAACAAGAGGGACAACAAGAGGGACAACAAGAGGGACAAACAACAACAAGAGGAACAACAAGAGGGACAACAAGAGGGACAAGAAGTGGGACAAACAACAAACAACATTAAGAGGACATACAGACACTAACAACAACAAGAGGAACAAACAACAACAAAGAGAGGACATACAGACACTAACAACTACAAGAGGAACAAACAACAACAAAGAGAGGAACTACAGACAGACACAAACAAACAACAAGAGGAGAAAACAACAACAAAAAGAAGAACTACAGACAAAAACAACAAGGGGAACTACAAGAGGAACAAACAACAACAAGAGGAGTAAACAACAACAAAGAGAAGAACTACAGACACAAACAGCAACAAGTGGAAAGACGTGAGGTTTGTTTTGAAAGGAAACCCAAAACAGATAAATAGAGATTAATAACTTTAAAAATAACCCGATACGAAACTAATCCAGAAAGAGAGAGACAGCACACGACCAAGCGTCTCCGTCTCCGACAGTCGTCTCATAACTTTAGTGTTTGTATCTGAAATGACTATGTTAGCTATGTTAGCTATGTTAGCTAGCTAGCTTACAGCAGGGGGGTGTACTACGAAGCAGGATGTTCTCTTAGCGGCTACATTCAGCTGGGTTTCCGGTCCTACGAAGCTGGTTCTCTTTTTAGCGGCTAGATCTCCATGGTAACTGATGCTGAGCGGCGAGCCTGGTGAGCAGGTTGGGTTGCAGGTTCACGGTCCGTCCACACGGCAGCTTCAGAAGAATCTTCCAACGCTTCTCTGCCCGTTGACTTTGAATGGGGGTGACGTCACTTTGCCTCGCTTTTCGCCGAACTGCATTGTGGGGGAGCGAAGCGAAGATTTCCAGGATTCAAAAGTTGAGCAATGTTCAACTTTTGAAGATGAGCTGGAAGCGCCAGCCAATCAAACACGTTTATGCAAATCTGAGTACAAGCGCTAGCCAATCAAACCGCGTGTACGCAGGGAGAGCCAGACCACAGTTCATTTCCTCATATTCCAAACGAGAAGCTACGGTAGCAAATCACCCGGTTCTTTACGACCAGAACTATTAACGGGATCCAAACCGGAGGAACCAGCATGGAGGGAGGGGGCAGAGGCAGTGGGGGAACTGGGGCGGGAGATTCATGTGATTGGTTGTTGGTCGCGTTGCTCGCAAAAAATCCCCACGCTGTCAGACACGCCCAGCTCCAAGACTTCAAGATGTTTGAAAAGCTGCTGTGTGGACGTACCGTAAGAGCTCAACTCAGTGAAAGCACCGCCTGCTGACCAATCAGAGCTCAGTGTGCGGAGTTCAAAGCGATCAAGTCAAATCACAGGAGAAAGGAAACACAGAAAGACGGCCGGCAGAAATCACGACTGTGTGAACGTGATCAGAACATCTCCTCCATCTCCAGAGCAGTCTGACTGTTAGAACATCAGCGTTCAGAAAGCTCTTAAACATCTGCCTCAGCATCAGAACCCGGATCAGAGTACACTAAGTCCAGTCAGCATCAGTACCCGGATCAGAGCACACTGAGTCCAGTCAGCATCAGTACCCGGATCAGAGTACACTAAGTCCAGTCAGCATCAGTACCCGGATCAGAGTACACTAAGTCCAGTCAGCATCAGTACCCGGATCAGAGTACACTAAGTCCAGTCAGCATCAGTACCCGGATCAGAGTACACTAAGTCCAGTCAGCATCAGTACCCGGATCAGAGTACACTAAGTCCAGTCAGCATCAGTAACCCGGATCAGAGTACACTAAGTCCAGTCAGCATCAGATACCCGGATCAGAGTACACTGAGTCCAGTCAGCATCAGTACCCGGATCAGAGTACACTAAGTCCAGTCAGCATCAGTACCCGGATCAGAGTACACTAAGTCCAGTCAGCATCAGTACCCGGATCAGAGTACACTAAGTCCAGTCAGCATCAGTACCCGGATCAGAGTACACTAAAGTCCAGTCAGCATCAGTACCCCGGATCAGAGTACACTAAGTTCCAGTCAGCATCAGAACCCGGATCAGAGTACACTGAAGTCCAGTCAGCATCAGTACCCGGATCAGAGTAAACTGAGTCCAGTCAGCATCAGTACCCGGATCAGAGTACACTAAGTCCAGTCAGCATCAGTACCGGATCAGAGTACACTAAGTCCAGTCAGCATCAGTACCCGGATCAGAGTACACTAAGTCCAGTCAGCATCAGGACCCGGATCAGAGTACACTAAGTCCAGTCAGCATCAGAACCCGGATCAGAGCACACTAAGTCCAGTCAGCATCAGAACCCGGATCAGAGTACACTAAGTCCAGTCCGCGGCACATCACTTCATGATGTATCACATGTCTCTGATCCGAGTCCCTGAGCGTGTCTGGCCGCGCAGCACTCACAGCGTCACAGACTGGATGAAGCATTATGTCAGCAACACGTTGAGTTGAGGAAACTCTGAGTCAGAGGTGATGAGAGTCAGATCGTGTGTTAGACGGGCCGTGACATCATGAACCTGCTGATGGACGCATTCCAACACTTGCTCTGCTCCAGCTGTGTTCACCTTGCAGCTGCAGCTCTGAGGCTTTGATCCTGATCAAGTGTTTGAGTCATGTTTAAAGTTTAACTTCTTCATGTGTCTAATATTAGAGTTCACTTTCATTCAGGAAGTATGACGCTGCGCTGTCAGTAGCTTCTCCAGGTCTGTGATTGGTCGAATGCTCCAGATCCCCCCCCTCATGTGAACACCTAGCTAGATAGGACACGGCTGGCTGAGCGATACTCTTGATAACCCGCGCCGTAGGACCGCTTAGCGAGAGCGCGTGTTCTGGATTAGGCCAACCGGCTAACTCCAACATATCAAGTTAGGTTGAACCGGCTTCGTAGGACTGAGGCCTCCGATCTGAAATGACTAGGTTAGCTACGTTAGCTAGCTAGCTCACAGCAGATCTGCAGTGACTTCAGAGGGAGTCATGTGACCACATTGTTAAATAAATAAAACATGTTAGGTACGTTTACACAGTTCTGCTTCTATCTAACTTGTTTGGTCACTTGGTCGAAAAAGAGGCTTTTGGAGACGAGACGACGCTTTGATTTAAATCAAATCGGCGATGAAACAACGTGGAGGTTTAGGAACTGAAAAAACACCTTTATGTAATAAAGACGGTTTTTATTTGATTACTCTTTTTTTACTAAAATGGGGAAAATGTCTCAGAAAAGATGTTTCCTATAAGAGATCCTAAAGTCTAATCGCTGAGCGGACGAGAGGAGGCGCGTTGCTTCTTCCAGCCTTGCTTTCATGCAGACATTTAGAAACAGAAACGTGAACCCGATCTCCACGATGAGTGCGTTTTGGTAACGACACACACACACACACACACACACACACACACACACACACATCACAACATGATGTGTGTGTTGCTCTGGAGACATACGGACTCCCAAGCGGCTCCGTTCCCCTTCAGATAAACCTTCACATCAAAGTGAAAGAAGAAATAATATTAGAAATATAAATAATCTAAAACGCTGAAGGATAAAAACTCTGAGGAATATTCACGTGTTTAATAATACGTTTCGTCCGAAAGATGAAAGTAAGGTTTTTATCCGACTATAATCATCAGAAACAAAGGAAGCGCTCGGATGAGCTGCCGGTTGGTTCTGCTGGAGGAGAGACGGGTCCTCGTGTGGACCAGGGCCAGGGTTCTCTCCTCCGGACTGAGAACCCGTCTCCTTCGAGGATAGAACTGCTAACAGAGCACTTATATA
>JAMFTG010002678.1:17500-27986 GCA_023974075.1 Chaenocephalus aceratus
GTGTCCCTGGTCTCCCACAGTTGTAAATAGCACATGTTTGCCACCGTACATATATAACAAATCTAGAAGCTGCTTCATAAGTTATTTAGTATTGTATGTTTTCCAAAGACTTGAAGGAGGGACACAAACAAACACAAACGAGTCCCTATGTTTGTGAATAACTTCATTGTCCTCACAGGAAGTGTCACTGACATGCTTTTATTGCAGGTCTCTCAGAAAGACAGTTATTAAACATCATACAGAACATCTCAATATTATTATCATTACACATTACAGTCTACCACACACACACACACACACACACACACACGCACACACACACACACACACACACGCAGACACACACACACAGACACACACACGCACACACCCACACACACGCACGCACACACAGACACACACCCACACACTTGGCCATCAGGAGCACCTCAGGGTACAGTATCTTGCCCAAGGACACATGGATGTTGTGTTTCTCTGGAGGACATTCTGACAGCAGGACGCTACAGAGGACATGTTCTCCAGTGAGAGGGGGACATACAGACGGACCTTTGAAACAGTTTGAGGATAAATGGATGATAATAGAGCGGTGCAGTGACGAGTCCTAAAACCAGGAAGTAAGTTAGCATTTCTCCACTTCATGTTCCCTCGTCTCAGAGCCAATGGGATCTCTCCGTAGGGTTTAGGGTATAGCTGAACTAAGGTCTGAGGTTGAGACGCATTGAAGAGACGCATCACGTTTTATTCTACATTAAATCATCATCAGCAGCTCCAACTAAGGTAAAGGAAGTGACTGGGAAGAAAATATCTCCATGGAGAAAGGCCATGACCGTGAGAGCAGAAAAAAGAGTGTCGAAAAGCTGACCGCAGGTGGCGAAAAACAAATCTCCTATTACTAGACCGACTGGAACACTGGGTGGGACTTTCGGAAACAGTTCTAAATTGGTTTGAATCCTACCTAAAGGACAGAAACAACTTTGTTTCTATAGGTAAATACACATCTGAGTTGACAAATATGACATGTGGGGTTCCTCAAGGCTCCATCTTGGGGCCTCTTCTCTTTAACGTCTACATGCTACCACTGGCTCAGATAATGAAGAACAACAAAATAAGTTACCATAGCTATGCAGATGACACACACATTTACGTAACCATTTCACCAGGAGACTATGCTCCAGTTCAAACACTGAGTAAGTGCATTGAACAAATCAATGACTGGATGTGTCAGAACTTTCTCCACTTAAACAAAGATAAAACTGAGGTAATGGTTTTTGGAGCCAAGGCAGAACGTATAAAAGTTAGCGCTGAGCTTCAGTCTGCAATGTTCAAACCAACAGATAGACAGAGATCTAGGTGTAGTCATGGACTCTGACCTGAGTTTCAACAGTCACATAAAACAGTTACTAAATCAGCCTACTATCACCTAAAGAACATATCTAGGATTAAAGACTAATGTCACAGCAGGATCTGGAGACACGTGTCCATGCCTTTATCTTCAGTAGACTGGACTACTGCAAAGGTGTCTTCACAGGTCTCACTAAAACATCTGTTAGGAAGCTGCAGCTGATTCAGAACGCCGCTGCTCGAGTCCTCACTGACACTAAGAAAGTGGCTCACATCACTCCTGCTCTGAAGTCTTTACACTGGCTTCCTGTGTGTCAAAGAATAGATTTCTAAATACTGCTGCTGGTTTATAAAGCACTGAATGGTTTAGGCCCAAAATACATTTCTGACCTCCTGCTAAACTATGAACCATCCAGATCTCTCAGGTCTTCAGGGACTGGTCAGCTTCCTGTCCCAGAGTCAGAACTAAACCTGGAGAAGCAGCGTTCAGTTATTATGCTCCAAATATCTGGAACAAACTCCCAGAAACCTGCCGGTCCGCTGCAACTCTGACTACTTTCAAATCCAGGCTGAAGACTTTTCTTTTTGTCGCTGCTTTTAATTGAACTATTCATATCTTAAACTGCACTGTAACTTTTATCCATGTACTTTTCCTTTTAATGTTTATTTTATTAGCTTTTCTTTTTTTATGCTTAATGTCTTTCATTTTTTGTAAAGCACTTTGAATTGCCTTGCGTTGAAAAGTGCTATATAAATAAACTTGCCTTGCCTAGCAGTGACTTCTGAAGAGTGGACGTGTCTGAGAAACGATGGTTGTTACCAAGTGGCTGAATAGGACTACAGAAGTCGTGGAGGCCGTTGTACGTCATTACGCCGAACACGTGAACAGTCCTCTGAGTTCGTTTCTGTTCTGCTTGAAAGCAAGTCCCTGCCTCCTGCAAAGTGTTCCAACAAACGCTTCAACTCGTTCCATCTAGAATCTGAATGTTTGAATCTGGACCTTAAAGGGGACCTATCATGCAAAATGCACCTTTGTACGTCTTTTATACGTGAACATGTGTCCCCGGTAGGGGTGTAACGGTATCCGTATTCGTCCCGTACCGTCACGGTTCGGACGTCACGGTTCGGACGTCACGGTTCGGCACATGCAGTCACACGGCGAATACGCCTTTTTTTTACGAGTGGGAAAAAAGTAATTCAGGGCAGTATCCACTACACTATTTATAATCCAGGGGGCGGTATTGCGCCTAAAAGCTGTTTGCCAGCCGCCCTTAAACAACAAATGAAGAACAAGAAGAAACACAACAACAAAACAAACTAAATACAAGAAGAAGAAAAGTTAGTATGGCGATCAGATAACACACAGGAGCTAGAACCCACCTGCTTCTTTTAAATCAGCTGTGTGGGAACATTCCGGGTTCCCTGTGGACTACAATAACGAGAAGATGTGTGAGTGGTGGATCGGACGAGGACGGTGTGTCGGCGTAGTTCTACAGCGGTGCGGTATGCTAATGGAAAGACACACCAAACATGCTAAATCATATCAGAAGGCATCACCCAGATTTGCCAATCACGGAGCCCGGCAGAAGACAACAGCTGTTCAACAGCTGATCCCCGCTGTTTTTAAGAAGCCAATAGACATGAGAGCCGAGAGACCAAAAATAAATAACGGAAGCTTTTGGCATATGTTTTTCAACGACTTTGCGCTCTTGAAACACTTTCTTATTATTTATGATGTAATATTTTCAAGACATCCTTTTTAGTTTTACAGCTTGATGAAACCTTTTAGTTTGACATCAGCCATTATAGATAATATGGCCATCTGAGTGTGTGGTTTGTTTTTAACTGTTTAATGCAGTTAATTATTCAAAATGTCAGAGTTCTTTATTTTTAAACTGAAACTTGCACTACTGTTCAAAAATAAATAACAACAAACCTGGAATTATGCATTTGGGACTTTTGTTGTTGTACCGAACCGTGACCTCCAAACCGAGGTACGAACCGAACCGTGACTTCTGTGAACCGTTACACCCCTAGTCCCCGGTGTTCCAGGGAGCTCACCAAGTGTCAGAAAACACAACCCTCTCTTTTCCTCCGTACCCAAATCTCTAAAAACGGGACTGCAATGGATCTGAGACAGACTGATCCAGATTTGAAAGTTCTCTGACGTCAGGAACGAGGAGCTCCACCTATCAGGGGAATGAGAGGTTGGGCCACGGCCGGCCATTGCCGCTCCAAAGCGCTGGAGACGCTGTAGTACATATGCCAGGCCTGTAAGTGGCGCTGTAGTCTGCCACAAAAGCAGCGAAGAAGACTTCCCGCGCATGGTTGCCATGGTTGCCCTTCTGTTTATTCTCCGCTGTGGCTCTTTCTCTCCCCGAGGCGAGCGCTTGCTCCCTCGCTGTAACTCTCTCCACCAGCAGATGAAGAACACCCACCTCTTCCAAGGGACGAGGGGCCGTGCGGCAGAGTTTCAGTCAACATGTCCGTTAAAGTTTAAATCTTCCGGTCAAAGGTCTTCTTTGTTATTTAGTGAGCTTTAAAACAAATAAATAACGACTCGATATAATCATATAAGAATAAAACACGGAGGACGGAGATCTCTTTTTCTCCCCCTCTTCTGACAGCCCAGCAGCTGATCAGAGCACGCCCCCCTCTCCTGCAGGGGGGCGTGGTCAGCTGCAGGGGGGCGTGGTCAGCTGCAGCTCATTTGCCACAGAATCAGCCCCTGCTAAAACAGGGCTGGAATAGAGCAAATAGAGCGAAATGAGGCTAAAAGGCAGGATCTGTTTGGTATTTTGAAAAACAGACTTCACAGACATGCTTTATAGAGGTATGGCCTATATGTGTTTCAAATATAGCATGATAGGTCCACTTTAAGTTGGCGTGACGTTGAAGTCGTGCTGCTGGACTCGGCTGTCGTTCCTTTATAGCATCATGTTAGCATTTTGCTTCTGGCCAGTAGATTTATCATTCCAACATTATCAAAGTCGACATGTGGAGATTATCCGGCTGAACTAACATTTTTCAAACAGGTTCGTTTTCCACAGATCTTGTTTTCAGCTATTTTCCTAAATCCTCTGGAGAAATCCTGTTGCTTTTAGTCGAGGGAACCAGCAGCTTCCTCCCTGCACCGCTCTACGAAGGTAACTCCTTTACTACTGTCGTCATGTGATCACATGGCGGCCTCAGGACATCCTCCACAGCAGCACTTTACTACTGTCGTCATGTGATCACATGGCGGCCTGAGGACATCCTCCACAGCAGCAGGTCAACATGCAGACAGCTGAGCAGCACTGTCATGTGTTCTGAGGGTCAGGAACCCCTGTGTGTTCCCCATAGGAGATGAATGGAGAACCTCTAAATGATGTGCTTCCACAAGACGATACAGAACCACAAATAGAGAACATTATAATTTAGGAACACATGTTTGTGTCTCCATGAGGACCATGTATATGAGACCCTCTACAGGTGAAAGGAGTTCATCACCTGGGGAGAAGGTAAATCACCCAAGTAACGGAGAGGAGAGGAGTTACAGCAGGTGGAGGTCAGACAGGTGGAGGACAGACAGGTGGAGGTCAGACAGGTGGAGGACAGACAGGTGGAGTACAGACAGGTGGAGGTCAGACAGGTGGAGGACAGACAGGTGGAGGTCAGACAGGTGGAGGTCAGACAGGTGGAGGTCAGACAGGTGGAGGACAGACAGGTGGAGGACAGACAGGTGGAGGTCAGACAGGTGGAGGACAGACAGGTGGAGGTCAGACAGGTGTCTCCTGGTCCTCCCTCTGGATCTGTCTCTTCTCTAGATACTCCGTCAGCTCCGGGTTCTTGTTGTTCTCTGCCCGCTGTCTGGGGGTCTCGCCCTGAAACAGATCCTGGGTCAGTTTATTTAAAACTCCAGAACATTTAAAGAAACTCTCCAGAACATTTACAGAACTCTCCAGAACATTACTAACCCCGCCTCCCACGCTGTATCCAGTTCTTACTAACCCCGCCTCCCACGCTGTATCCAGTTCTTACTAACCCCGCCTCCCACGCTGTATCCAGTTCTTACTAACCCCGCCTCCCACGCTGTATCCAGTTCTTACTAACCCCGCCTCCCACGCTGTATCCAGTTCTTACTAACCCCGCCTCCCACGCTGTATCCAGTTCTTACTAACCCCGCCTTCCACGCTGTATCCAGTTCTTACTAACCCTACCTCTCACGCTGTATCCAGTTCTTACTAACCCCGCCTCTCACGCTGTATCCAGTTCTTACTAACCCCGCCTCTCACGCTGTATCCAGTTCTTACTAACCCCGCCTCTCACGCTGTATCCAGTTCTTACTAACCCCACCTCTCACGCTGTATCCAGTTCTTACTAACACCGCCTCTCACGCTGTATCTAGTTCTTACTAACCCCGCCTCCCACGCTGTATCTAGTTCTTACTAACCCCGCCTCCCACGCTGTATCCAGTTCTTACTAACCCCGCCTCCCACGCTGTATCCAGTTCTTACTAACCCCGCCTCCCACGCTGTATCCAGTTCTTACTAACCCCACCTCTCACGCTGTATCCAGTTCTTACTAACCCCGCCTCCCACGCTGTATCCAGTTCTTACTAACCCCGCCTCCCACGCTGTATCCAGTTCTTACTAACCCCACCTCTCACGCTGTATCCAGTTCTTACTAACCCCGCCTCCAACGCTGTATCCAGTTCTTACTAACCCCGCCTCCCACGCTGTATCCAGTTCTTACTAACACCACCTCTCACGCTGTATCCAGTTCTTACTAACCCCGCCTCTCACGCTGTATCCAGTTCTTACTAACCCCACCTCTCACGCTGTATCCAGTTCTTACTAACCCCGCCTCCCACGCTGTATCCAGTTCTTACTAACCCCGCCTCCCACGCTGTATCTAGTTCTTACTAACCCCGCCTCCCACGCTGTATCTAGTTCTTACTAACCCCGCCTCCATGCTGTATCCAGTTCTTACTAACCCCGCCTCCCACGCTGTATCTAGTTCTTACTAACCCCGCCTCCCACGCTGTATCCAGTTCTTACTAACCCCGCCTTCCACGCTGTATCCAGTTCTTACTAACACCACCTCTCACGCTGTATCCAGTTCTTACTAACCCCGCCTCCCACGCTGTATCCAGTTCTTACTAACCCCGCCTCTCACGCTGTATCCAGTTCTTACTAACCCCGCCTCCCACGCTGTATCCAGTTCTTACTAACCCCGCCTCCCACGCTGTATCCAGTTCTTACTAACCCCGCCTCCCACGCTGTATCCAGTTCTTACTAACCCCGCCTCCCACGCTGTATCCAGTTCTTACTAACCCCGCCTCCCACGCTGTATCCAGTTCTTACTAACCCCGCCTCTCACGCTGTATCCAGTTCTTACTAACCCCGCCTCCCACGCTGTATCCAGTTCTTACTAACCCCGCCTCCCACGCTGTATCCAGTTCTTACTAACCCCGCCTCCCATGCTGTATCCAGTTCTTACTAACCCCGCCTCCCATGCTGTATCCAGTTCTTACTAACCCCGCCTCCCACGCTGTATCCAGTTCTTACTAACCCCGCCTCCATGCTGTATTAGAGAACATTAGAGAACAGACGTTGGAGAACATTAGATAACGTTAGAGAACATATATATCAGATAAATAGACATTAGAGAACGTTAGAGAACAGATCGATCAGACAGATATTAGAGATGCTCAGAGTGTGAGAACATCAGAGAACAAAGAGGGTTCTGCAGAGGGTCTCACACTCTGAACACTCGGACGGTTTAATTGGCTGAAGAAGAAGAAGAAAACTGAGATTATGGGCTGCTTCCTGTTACCAGGGGCTTCACCATGGCAACGGAGAGCAGCGGCCTTTGTGTGTGTGGCAGCGAGGCCGGGATCCTGCAGCGCAGTGACACACACACAGACACACAGACACACATATAAAACACACAAACTTACACACACACACACAACACCACACACACACAGACACATATAACACTACACACACACAGACACATATAACACCACATATACAATATAACACCACACACACATATAACACCACACACACACACCACACCACACACACACACACACACACACACACACACACACACACACAATACCACACTCACACACATCACACACACACAGACACACACACACACACACACACACACACACACATACACACACACACACACACACACATACACACACAATACCACACTCACACACAGCACACACACACACACACACACACACACACACACATAACACCACATATACAATATAACACCACGCACACACATATAACACCACACACACACACACACACACACACACCACACACACACACACACACACACACACACACAGACACAAATATAAAACACACAAACTTACACACACACACACACACACACACACACACAGAATACCACACACACACACACACACATAACACCACACACACACAGACACACACACACACACACACACACACATATAACACCACACACACACCACACACACACACACACACACACACACACACTCACACACTCACACACACACACACACACACACACACACCATTAATCACAGAGAGAAGTAGGTCAGATATACTGTGCATCCACTTTGCCTGTAATCATGATGAGTCCGGCGTGACGCACCTTTACAAGGGGTAACAGGTAAGAGTGTGTGTGTGTGTGTGTGTGTGTGTGTGTGTGTGTGTGTGTGTGTGTGCTGTGTGTGTGTGTGCGCGCTGTGTGTGTGTGTTACCTGCAGGTCAGTCTTGGTGAGTGAGGCTCCGGCCTCCACCAGCAGGTGGCAGATGGTCCTCTGAGAGGAAGAGACAGCTTTATGCAGCGCGGTTTCTCCTCTGAAAACACGCGGAGAACACGTTAAACACGGAGAACACGGAGAACACGTTAAACACGGAGAACACGTTAAACACGGAGAACACGTTAAACACGGAGAACACGGAGAACACACACGGAGAACACGTTAAACACGGAGAACACGGAGAACACGTTAAACACGGAGAACACGTTAAACACGGAGAACACGTTAAACACGGAGAACACGGAGAACACACACGGAGAACACGTTAAACACGGAGAACACGTTAAACACGGAGAACACACGGAGAACACACACGGAGAACACACACGGAGAACACGTTAAACACAGAGAACGCGTTAAACACGGAGAACACGTTAAACACTGAGAACGCGTTAAACACGGAGAACACGTTAAACACACACGGAGAACGCGTTAAACACGGAGAACGCGTTAAACACGGAGAACGCGTTAAACACACACGGAGAACACGTTAAACACGGAGAACACGTTAAACACGGAGAACACGTTAAACACGGAGAACACGTTAAACACGGAGAACGCTTAAACACGGAGAACGCGTTAAACACGGAGAACACGTTAAACACGGAGAACGCGTTAAACACGGAGAACACGTTAAACACGGAGAACGCGTTAAACACGGAGAACGCGTTAACACGGAAGCGTTAAACACACGGAGAACACGTTAAACACAGAGAACACGTTAAACACGGAGAACACGTTAAACACACACGGAGAACACGTTAAACACAGAGAACGCGTTAAACACGGAGAACGCGTTAAACACAGAGAACGCGTTAAACACGGAGAACACGTTAAACACGGAGAACACGTTAAAACAGAGAACGCGTTAAACACACACGGAGAACACGTTAAACACGGAGAACACGTTAAACACGAGAACGCGTTAAACACGGAGAACGCGTTAACACAGAGAACGCGTTAAACACGGAGAACGCGTTAAACACACACGGAGAACACGTTAAACACAGAGAACACGTTAAACACAGAGAACGCGTTAACACGAGAACACGTTAAACACGGAGAACACGTTAAACACGGAGAACACGTTAAACACAGAGAACACGTTAAACACGGAGAACACGTTAAACACGGAGAACACGTTAAACACAGAGAACACGTTAAAACACCGAGAACACGTTAAACACGGAGAACACGTTAAACACGAGAACACGTTAAAACGGAGAACACGTTAAACACACGGAGAACACGTTAAACACGGAGAACGCGTTAAACACGGAGAACGCGTTAAACACAGAGAACACGTTAAACACGGAGACGTTAAACACGGAGAACACGTTAACACAGAGAACGCGTTAAACACGGAGAAACACGTTAAACACACACGGAGAACACGTTACACACGGAGAACGCGTTAAACACACGGCGAACGCGTTAAAACACGGAGAACGCGTTAAACACGGAGAACGCGTTAAACACGGAGAACACGTTAAACACAGAGAACACGTTAAACACGGAGAAACACGTTAAACACACACGGAGAACACGTTAAACACGGAGAACGCGTTAAACACGGCGAACGCGTTAAACACGCGAACGCGTTAAACACGGAGAACGCGTTAAACACGGAGAACGCTTAAACACGGAGAACGCGTTAAACACGGAGAACACGTTACACAACAGAACTCGTTAACACAACAGAACTCGTTAACACACAACAGAACTCGTTAACACACAATTGGAGAACACGAAATGATAACAGAGTGTCAGAGGAGAAATTAGAGGACTCACGTCTCCTTCTCCGTGATGTCCAGGTGAGACGTGGGAACTGAAGGAGACAGAGACACAATCATCAGAAAGACACTGAAGTTTAACTGAAAGGAGCCCTGAACACACCACGTCCCTGAACACACCATGTCCCTGAACACACCATGTCCCTGAACACACCACGTCCCCGAACGCACCACGTCCCCGAACGCACCACGTCCCCGAACGCCACCACGTCCATGAAACGCACCATGTCCCTGAACGCACCACGTCCCTGAACGCACCACGTCCCTGAACGCACCACGTCCAGAACGCACCACGTCCCTGAACGCACCACGTCCTGAACGCACCATGTCCTGAACACACTACGTCCCTGAACACACCACGTCCCTGAACGCACCACGTCCCCGAACGCACCACGTCCCCGAACGCACCATGTCCTGAACACACTACGTCCCTGAACACACCACGTCCCTGAACGCACCACGTCCCCGAACGCAGCACGTCCAGAACGCACCACGTCCCCGAACACACCACGTCCCCGAA
>JAMFTG010002679.1:0-27621 GCA_023974075.1 Chaenocephalus aceratus
GCCCGGCTACCACCACAATTATATTTCAGATCTATGGGAAATACTGAAACGACTGATTTTACCCTAATCACAAACCCGTATGGACTCTTGTTTCCTCGCTTAGCTTTCTCAGATTTGTATTTCATAGAAATTAGCACATTGTGAGAATTGTGAGAATCAAGAATCAACTTTTCAAACCAATTTTACTACCGCTGTGTTTAATTGATTAAAAACGTTCCTGCAAAATCAAACCAAAATACTGGCTTTAAAGTAGAGCTGTACGTAGTTATTATTGGCATTAGTGATTTAACTTATTTTATTACATGGCTTAGTTGAATACTCGATTCTGATTGGTCAATTCAGAACACGTGACACGATGTTAATCCAGTACAGACAGACCGCTGCCAAGGACTTATTGACCGTTGTTAAGGACGCTCACATCTGCAGAAAGAAGTCCGCTCGATTTAACTGTATACAGTTTGGCCGAAATCCTCCTTTTAGACATCAAACGGCGACACATGTTCAGTTCCCTTGGCATCAGGGCGGGATATCGAGATGCTTCCCAAGGTTTGACATCATGAATTGTGCTACTTTTAAAGCAAGCAACGATGTTTTCAAATCTGCAGTTCCTGCCGTTGCTACCTAGTTCAAACGGTAACAACGGACTATTTTTCTTAGCGGATGGATGTCAATTTAAATCAATAATAGCGAACTATTTTTAAATCAATAAAATCATTTACTAAATCTATAAAAGCATTTCAATTAATATTTGGAGTCATGTCGTTACTTTGTTGAGAATGTGGCCGTGTAATAATAATAATAATAATAATACATTTTATTTCTATAGCGCTTCTCTTGAACCCAAAGACGCTTTACATTTGGGAGGGAGGGTAGACAAACACAACAAAAAGAAACAAAATAAAACAGAGGGGGGGGGGGGGGGGGGGCTTATGGATACAGGGTTGAAGAGGTGGGTTTTGAGGCGGGACTGGAACAGGGTGAGGGACTCAGACTCACGGAGGTCTTGGGGGGGGGGGGGGGGCGTTCCAGAGCCACGGAGAAGGCTCTGTCCCCGAAGCTCTGGAGTCTGGCCTTGGGGATGGAAAGCAAACCGGCGGAGGTGGATCTGAGGGGCCGGGGGGGGTTGGTAGAGGATGAGGAGGTCAGTGAGGTAGGGGGGGGGGGCATATGGTGGAGGGCTCTGAAAGTGAGGACCAGGAGTTTGTAACGGATGATAAGCGGGATAATGTGCAGCGACTTGGTCGTCATGGGGATAAGATGAACCCCCTTAAGAAGCCGCATACAATGTACTTGTTTAATGTTTTAAAGGGCGTACGGCGGGAGCAATAGTGGGTATCAAGACTATTACAAAGTATTGTTTATTCAAGAGCACTTTTATAATCCTATTAAACACAAGGCTATTCTCACATAGTAGAAGCTTACAAACAGAAAATATCAACTAGATAATGAATATGTTGAAAGATATCCAGTAGCTCCAGACTGAGCACCAAGAACTCTTTTGAAATGTCCTTTTCGGTGTCATTAGGAAGCGCCAGCTGCCAGACCGGATGCTCTGGATCCGCTTCAGACCCAACCCGCGTCCCCTGACCTGCGGACAGGACGGCTTTCTTTTGATTGGTTTTAATTTTAAATATAAAAGCACTGATATTTTTTAATTGAGTTTCCTCCAGAACATCTCGTCCTGCTTGGAAGTCTGCGTGGCAAAGTGACAGATCAGAGTGGTGGGGTCGCCGGAATCTTTGGAGCGAAAACGTCTTTGTCGGGCCAGAAGTAGTCTGAGAGCCATTTAGTCTCTCAGCTTCCTGTCGGCCGTCTGTCGTGAAGTGACGAGCGTGAATCTGAGACACACGCCGCCACGCTTCCTCTCGTCCCGGGTCACGTTGCTCCTCGGGGGGGGGGGGCGGCGAATCGGAGACGTGCAGCCGGGGCGGACGGCTCGTTAGCCGCTAATTGAGCGGTCAGCGCCAAGACTGGAGTTCGCCATCTGTTTGTGACGGAGGAACATCTTGTCGCTTCACGCGCGGCGACAGCCCCCCCCTCTGCCTGGGGTGTGATATTAATAGCTCGAGCTCACAGACGGAGAGAGAGGAACCGGAGGAAGAGGCAAAGTGAGGAGTGGCAGGAAGGGGAGGAGAAGGGGGAGACGCTAAAAGGCCTGCAGGGGAGAGATGTGCCAGGTCCAGTTCAGCCCACGCAGCATGTCTGAGGGAGGCTGGATAGCAGACAGGAAGTCATCATTCAAGTCCTTACATGGTCTGGGACGATGTGTAACTATCATAAAGGTCCCCGACCATCATCCTCTTCTTCATCAATATATCACAGGTCTCAGATGTATCCAGAGCCTGTCTCTGATTGGCTGAAACACCAAACAGATAATTACCCGCATCCCCTCTGTTTCAGCCCTGTTTCCAAAGTGCTGATTCTCTGTCTGTTACTGTAGATGAAAATGAGGAGCCCCTCCCCAAGAGACATGGAGAAGAGGGGACACATTTGATGTAGAAGAGACATGGAGAAGAGGGGACACATGTTGATGTAGAAGAGACATGAAGAAGAGGGGACACATGTTGATGTAGAAGAGACATGAAGAAGAGGGGACACATGTTGATGTAGAAGAGACATGAGGAAGAGGGGACACATGTTGATGTAGAAGAGACATGAAGAAGAGGGGACACATGTTGATGTAGAAGAGACGTGAAGAAGAGGGGACACATGTTGATGTAGAAGAGACGTGAAGAAGAGGGGACACATGTTGATGTAGAAGAGACGTGAAGAAGAGGGGACACATGTTGATGTAGAAGAGACGTGAAGAAGAGGGGACACATGTTGATGTAGAAGAGACATGGAGAAGAGGGGACACATGTTGATGTAGAAGAGACATGAAGAAGAGGGGACACTGTTGATGTAGAGGAGACATGAAGAAGAGGGGACACATGTTGATGTAGAAGAGACATGAGGAAGAGGGGACACATGTTGATGTAGAAGAGACATGAAGAAGAGGGGACACATGTTGATGTAGAGGAAGACATGAAGAAGAGGGGACACATGTTGATGTAGAAGAGACATGAGGAAGAGGGGACACATGTTGATGTAGAAGAGACATGGAGAAGAGGGGACACATGTTGATGTAGAAGAGACATGGAGAAGAGGGGACACATGTTGATGTAGAAGAGACATGGAGAAGAGGGGACACATGTTGATGTAGAAGAGACATGAGAAGAGGGGACACATGTTGATTGTAGAAGAGACATGAAGAAGAGGGGACACATGTTGATGTAGAAGAGACATGAGAAGAGGGGACACATGTTGATGTAGAAGAGACATGAGGAAGAGGGGACACATGTTGATGTAGAAGAGACATGAAGAAGAGGGGACACATGTTGATGTAGAAGAGACGTGAAGAAGAGGGGACACATGTTGATGTAGAAGAGACGTGAAGAAGAGGGGACACATTTTGATGTAGAAGAGACGTGAAGAAGAGGGGACACATGTTGATGTAGAAGAGACGTGAGAGAGGAGAGGGGACACAATGTTGATGTAGAAGAGACATGAAGAAGAGGGGACACATGTTGATGTAGAGGAGACATGAGAAGAGGTGACACATTTTGATGTAGAAGAGACATGAGGAGAGGGGACACATGTTGATGTAGAAGAGACATGAAGAAGAGGGGACACATGTTGATGTAGAAGGAGACATGAAGAAGAGGGGACACATGTTGATGTAGAAGAGACGTGAGGAAGAGGGGACACATGTTGATGTAGAAGAGACATGGAGAAGAGGGGACACATGTTGATGTAGAAGAGACGTGAAGAAGAGGGGACACATGTTGATGTAGAAGAGACGTGAGAAGAGGGGACACAATGTTGATGTAGAAGAGACATGAAGAAGAGGGGACACATGGTGATGTAGAAGAGAACGTGAAGAAGAGGGGACACATGTTGGATGTAGAAGAGACGTGAAGAAGAGGGGACACATGTTGATGTAGAAGAGACGTGAAGAAGAGGGGACACATGTTGATGTAGAAGAGACGTGAAGAAGAGGGACATGTTGATGTAGAAGAGACATGGAGAAGAGGGACACATGTTGATGTAGAAGAGACATGAAGAAGAGGGGACACATGTTGATGTAGAAGAGACATGGAGAAGAGGGGACACATGTTGATGTAGAAGAGAACGTGAAGAAGAGGGGACACATGTTGATGTAGAAGAGACGTGAAGAAGAGGGACACATGTTGATGTAGAAGAGACGTGAAGAAGAGGGGACACATGTTGATGAAGAAGAGACGTGAAGAAGAGGGGACACATGTTGATGTAGAAGAGACATGAAGAAGAGGGGACACATGTTGATGAAGAAGAGACATGAAGAAGAGGGGACACATGTTGATGTAGAGGAGACATGAAGAAGAGGGGACACATGTTTGATGTAGAAGAGACATGAAGAAGAGGGGACACATGTTGATGAAGAAGAGACATGAAGAGAGGGGACACATGTTGATGAAGAAGAGACATGAAGAAGAGGGGACACATGTTGATGTAGAAGAGACATGAAGAAGAGGGGGACACATGTTGATGAAGAAGAGACGTAGAAGAAGAGGGGACACATGGTGATTAGAAGAGACGTGAAGAAGAGGGGACACATGTTGATGTAGAAGAGACGTGAAGAAGAGGGGACACATTGTGATGTAGAAGAGACGTGAAGAAGAGGGGACACATGTTGATGTAGAAGAGACGTGAAGAAGAGGTGGACACCTGTTGATGTAGAAAGAGACGTGAAGAAGAGGGGACACATGTTGATGTAGAAGAGACGTGAAGAAGAGGGGACACATGTTGATGTAGAAGAGACATGAAGAATAGGGGACCATGTTGATGTAGAAGAGACATGGAGAAGAGGGGACACATGTGTGATGTAGAAGAGACATGAAGAAGAGGGGACACATGTTGATGTAAGAGACATGGAGAAGAGGGGACACATGTTGATGTAGAAGAGACGTGAAGAAGAGGGGACACATGTTGATGTAGAAGAGGGGGACACATGTTGATGTAGAAGAGACGTGAAGAAGAGGGGACACATGTTGATGAAGAAGAGACATGAAGAAGAGAGGACACATGTTGATGTAGAAGAGACATGAAGAGAAGAGGACACATGTTGATGTAGAAGAGACATGAAGAAGAGAGGACACATGTTGATGTAGAAGAGACATGAAGAAGAGGGGACACATGTTGATGTAGAAGAGACATGAAGAAGAGGGGACACATGTTGATGAAGAAGAGACATGAAGAAGAGGGGACACATGTTGATGTAGAAGAGACGTGAAGAAGAGGGGACACATGTTGATGTAGAAGAGACGTGAAGAAGAGGGGACACATGGTGATGTAGAAGAGACGTGAAGAAGAGGGGACACATGTTGATGTAGAAGAGACGTGAAGAAGAGGGGACACATGGTGATGTAGAAGAGGACGTGAAGAAGAGGGGACACATGTTGATGTAGAAGAGACGTGAAGAAGAGGGGACACATGTTGATGTAGAGAGGACATGAGAAGAGGGGACACATGTTGATGTAGAGAGAGACATGAAGAAGAGGGGACACATGTTGATGTAGAGAGAGACATGAAGAAGAGGGGACACATGTTGATGTAGAAGAGACATGAGGAAGAAGGGGACACATGTTGATGTAGAAAGAGACATGAAGAAGAGGGGGACACATGTTGATGTAGAGGAGACATGAAGAAGAGGGGGACACATGTTGATGTAGAAGAGACCATGAGGAAGAGGGGACCACATGTTGATTGTAGAAGAGACATGGAGAAGAGGGGACACATGTTGATGTAGAAAGAGACGTGAAGAAGAGGGGACACATGTTGATGTAGAAGAGACGTGAAGAAGAGGGGGACACATGTTGATGTAGAAGAGACGTGAAGAAGAGGGGACACATGGTGATGTAGAAGAGACGTGAAGAAGAGGGGGACACATGTTGATGTAGAAGAGACGTGAAGAGAGGGGACAATGGTGACACCATGGTGATGTAGAGAAGAGACGTGAAGAAGAGGGGACACATGTTGATGTAGAGAAGCGACGTGAAGAGAGGGGACACATGTTGATGTAGAAGAGACGTGAAGAGCGGGGACACATGTTGATGTAGAAGAGACGTGAAGAAGAGGGGACACATGTTGATGTAGAAGAGACATGGAGAGAGGGGACACATGTTGATGAGAAGAAGCAGGACAGAGGAGGACCACATGTTGATGTAGAAGAGACATGAGAAGAGGGGACACTGTTGATGTAGAAGAGACGTGAAAGAAGAGGGGACACATGTTGATGTAGAAGAGACGTGAAGAAGAGGGGACACATGTTGATGTAGAAGAGACGTGAAGAAGAGGGGACACATGTTGATGAAGAAGAGACGTGAAGAAGAGGGGACACATGTTGATGTAGAAGAGACATGAAGAAGCAGAGGGGACAATGTTGATGAAGAAGAGACATGAAGAAGAGGGGACACATGTTGATGTAGAGAAGACATGAGAAGAGGGGACACATGTTGATGAAGAAGAGACATGAAGAAGAGGGGACACATGTTGATGTAGAAGAGACATGAAGAAGAGGGGACACATGTTGATGAAGAAGAGACGTGAAGAAGAGGGGACACATGGTGATGTAGAAGAGACTTAAGAGAGGGGACACATGTTGATGTAGAGAGACGGAAGAGAGGGGACACATGGTGAGTATAAGAGACGTGAAGAAGAGGGGACACATGTTGATGTAGAAGAGACGTGAAGAAGGGGGACACATGTTGATGTAGAAGAGACATGAAGAAGAGGGGACACATGTTGATGTAGAGAGAACTGAGAAGAGGGGACACATGTTGATGTAGAAGAGACATGAGAAGAGGGGACACATGTTGATGTAGAAGAGACATGAAGAAGAGGGACACATGTTGAGGTAGAGAGACATGAAGAGAGGGGACACACTGTTGATGTAGAAGAGACATGAGGAAGAGGGACACATTTTGATGTAGAAGAGACATGGAGAAAGAGGGGACACATGTTTGATGTAGAAGAGAGTGAAGAACGGGGGGACACATGTTGATGTAGAAGACGGAAGAAGAGCGGGACACATGTTGATGTAGAAGAGACGTGAAGAAGAAGAGGGGACACATGGTGATGTAGAAGAGACGTGAAGAAGAGGGGACACATGTTGATGTAGAAGAGACGTGAAGAAGCGGGGACACATGGTGATGTAGAAGAGACGTGAAGAAGAGGGGACACATGTTGATGTAGAGAGAGACGGAACGAGAGGGGACACATGTTGATGTAGAAGAGACGTGAAGAGAGGGGACACATGTTATGTAGAAGAGACGTGAAGAAGGGGGACACATGTTGATGTAGAAGACATGGAGAAGGGGGACACATGTTGTGTAGAAGAGACATGAAGAGAGGGGGACACCATGTTGATGTAGAAGAGACATGGAGAGAAGAGGGGGACACCATGTTGATGTAGAAGAGACGTGAAGAAGAGGGGACACATGTTGATGTAGAAGAGACTTGAAGAAGAGGGGACACATGTTGATGAGAAGAGACGTGAAGAAGAGGGGACACATGTTGATGAAGAAGAGACATGAAGAAGAGGGACACATGTTGATGTAGAAGAGACATGAAGAAGAGGGGACCACATTTGATGTAAGAGACATGAAGAAGAGGGGACACATGTTGATGTAAGAGACATGAAGAAGAGGACACATTTGATTAGAAGAGACATGAAGAGGGGACACATGTTGATGAAGAAAGAGACATGAAGAGAGGGGACACATGTTGATGTAGAAGAGACATGAAGAAGAGGGGACACATGTTTGATGAAGAGAGACGTGAAGAAGAGGGGACACATGGGTGATGTAGAAGAGACGTGAAGAAGAGGGGACACTGTTGATGTAGAAGAGACGTGAGACGTGAAGAAGGGGACACATGGTGATGTAAGAAGAGACGTGAAGAAGAGGGGACACAATGTTGATGTAGAAGAGACGTGAAGAAGAGGGACACATGTTGATGTAGAAGAGACATGAAGAAGAGGGGACACATTTGATGTAGAAGAGACATGGAGAAGAGGGGACACATGTTGATGTAGAAGAGACATGAGAAGAGGGGACACATGTTTGATGTAGAAGAGACATGGAGAAGAGGGGACACATGTTGATGTAGAAGAGACGTGAGAAGAGGGGACACATGTTGATGTAGAAGAGACTGAAGAAGAGGGGTACACATGTTGATGAAGAAGAGACATGAAGAAGAGGAGGACACATGTTGATGTAGAAGAGACATGAGAAGAGAGGACACATGTTGATGTAGAAGAGACATGAAGAAGAGGACACATGTTGATGTAGAAGAGACATGAAGAAGAGGGGACACATGTTGATGTAGAAGAGACATGAAGAAGAGGGGACACATGTTGATGAAGAAGAGACATGAAGAAGAGGGGACACATGTTGATGTAGAAGAGACATGGAGAAGAGGGGACACATGTTGATGTCCCCCAACATGTGTCTTAGTCTCTCATTGTATCCTCATACTAATTGTACCAATCATCAGCTCAACATTCATTATGTTCTTCTTCCACTTCCATCCAAACCCCCAGCTCTAAATATAACACGTGTTTCTAGACGTACCTCCATGTATAGTCCAGGCCATTCAATGTGTGAAGGCTGCCCGTGCGTGGAGAACGAGAAGGCGTCCAGGCGGGAGTCAGGATGCTGCTATTCTTATTTATCTATCTGATCCATAACCTCCTCTAACAACACGATATGTTATACTAAGGAACACAACTGTGTGTGTGTGTGTGTGTGTGTGTGTGTGTGTGTGTGTGTGTGTGTGTGTGTGTGTGTGTGTGTGTGTGTGTGTGTGTGTGTGTGTGTGTCCTAGTATTGCTATACTTGTGGGGACCTACATCTGTTTACTCAGTCATGTGTGGGGACTCGCCTCCCTTATGGGGACACATTGGAGGTCCCCATAAGGTGAATCATTTGTGTGTGTGTGTCCTAGCATTACTATACTTGTGGGGACCTACATCTGTTTACTCAGTCATGTGTGGGGACTCGCCTCCCTTATGGGGACACATTGGAGGTCCCCATAAGGTGAATCATTTGTGTGTGTGTGTGTGTGTGTGTGTGTCCTAGCATTACTATACTTGTGGGGACCTACATCTGTTTACTCAGTCATGTGTGGGGACTCGCCTCCCTTATGGGGACAAATTGGAGGTCCCCATAAGGTGAATCATTAATTTTAGGATGAAGACTTGGTTAGGTGTGTGTGTGTGTGTGTGTGTGTGTGTGTGTGTGTGTGTTGTGTGTGTGTGTGTGTGTGTGTGTGTGTGTGTGTGTCCTAGCATTACCATACTTGTGGGGACCTACATCTGTTTACTCAGTCATGTGTGGGGACTCGCCTCCCTTATGGGGACAAATTGGAGGTCCCCATAAGGTGAATCATTAATTTTAGGATGAAGACTTGGTTAGGTGTGTGTGTGTGTGTGTGTGTGTGTGTGTGTGTGTGTGTGTGTGTGTGTGTGTGTGTGTGTGTGTGTGTGTGTGTGTGTGTGTGTGTGTGTGTGTGTGTGTGTGTGTGTGTGTGTGTGTGTGTGTGTGTGTGTGTGTGTGTGTGTGTGTGTGTGTGTGTGTGTGTGTGTGTGTGTGTGTGTGTGTGTGTGTGTGTGTGTGTGTGTGTGTGTGTGTGTGTTAATGTGTTAGCGTTCCTTCCGTGAGGACTCTTAATTAGCGCTGTAAGTTTCACGCCTAATTGAGTGATTACGTGCAGGGTGAATGAACCCATGAGCGTCTCGGGATGTTCCACACCTTTCCTTTTTTAAACTGTAACAGAGAATTAACAGTTGAAGCGTTAACCTTTACACTTCTCCGCTTAGTTGTGGTAAAGTATAGAGGATTATTTTGTTTGAATTCGTGGCGACATGTTGGTCCGAGTGTGTGTATGCGTCCCATGGCAACAGGAAGCTGGGATGGATTGTGTTTATAAGGTAGTAGGGGTTATCTGCAAAAGGCCTGAAAAGCAGTCACATGTACGAGCATTAGAGAAGGAACAGCTCTTAACAGGATCTAATATTAAAGTAGGAGCTCCAGCTGACGTCCAAAGAGAAAGAAAAAGCCACGTTTTAAAGGGGAAAGGAAACACCAATTACAGTTATAATATTCCGGTAGTTTATTCATTTTACAATGGATATTGATCGTAATATTTATTGTATATGATATTACTCGCCAAAAGAAAATTAATTATCCGCCTGCCGGGTGGGGAATTCCGGGACCAGGCCGCCGCCATTAGGGAAGTCCCACATGGTGACGTCACTGGATGGGTCTTCGCTCCGGGTATCCATACACAACGTAGCAGATATGGCAGCGATGGAGGAATTTTGCAATGAGATCGACGTTTTGAACGATGAATTTGACTATTCGTCGGGAGATGACATTGATGTGGAAGCATCTACAGTTACCAGGCATCCCATGGCCTATGCTTATGAACCGATTCGGTCGAATAGAGTGGCATAAAGAAATATCCGGAATAAAGAAATAAAAAAAACACAATGCTAACAGTGAGCCTCTGAATTAGCCCCGAGCGAAAAATGCTAACCTATGACTGCACCGAAAATCACTTCTAGCTCCCTTATTACTTATCCTAGCCGCACATCCAACACATCGTTTATGATCGCAAGGAGACACAGAATCTAATGGTGCCCACCTCAACACTGAAAGATACAAACTCGCGAGGTTATCAACAAAAACGTACATCAAAACAAGTGGCGCTAGGTACTAACATACGCCAGGCTAACGGCTTACCTTCCTCATTGTCTGGTCTAAACTGGTCTTCAATGGCATTACAACGATGATGTAGTTAATCCATAGGTTAATATCCAATGGGGCTGTGTCCCCTTTGAAATGTTCTGATAATCTATAAGCAATACAACTGCAATTCCGTTATCTGCTGTCCGCTCTGTGCTCCGTGCGCTCTGGGTCCTGCAATACCATCCATTGAACACCTAGTCCAGCAATACTAGCCTTTTTAGGGCTGTTTTCGACAGATGAGCGTGTGTATGCCAGTTTAATTAGTTGAGCTATAGAACACCCCCAATTCTCTATTGTACGTCATAATAATAGCTACCATTTAGTTTGGACGCGATTGCGTTAATTAATAAGGTCACACTGTGTCAGTAAATACATGTGTGAGCTAGTAATCTGGTAGTGCTGCAATATTTACCTCTCTCTCGGCAGCTGAAGCAACTCGTTTGGTGGCTCGGACTTCACGTTTGTTGACACTGTCATTGTCTTGCGCGGCCGACGTGCTGGGACGGTCGGTGTTCCCGACTGCATACGTTGAGAAATCGAATATTGTGGGAACAGATCCTGGCTTCAAATCCGATGTTTTGTATTGAACCATGCATCCAGACTGGACTTTGAGCAGCTTCTCATCCTTTAGTGGCAGCCTATGGAAATGTACTTCTTCCTTCTTCGTATAAAATCCATTTGTGCAGCCTGGGGCAATACAATGAACTCCTGACGACGACCGTTTTCTTGTAATGTAAACTACTGGTGCATTGCACGCCATGTTGTTTGTTATTGAGCGTTGGCCCAGGAAGCCGTACCCACTCAGTGACGTCACTGGGAAAGTCCCGGAGCAATGGAAGCGCCCATGGTCATTAGGCACGTATTTCAAAAAGTAAATTTGTGTATCTCGATCGTTTACATTGGAAATAGACTAGATAAATACATTTCCTAATGGGAATATTGTCGCATGGAAAGCAGTTTGAAAAGTGTTTCCATTTCCCTTTAAGAAAAGCCCCAAAAAGGCGTTTCCCCCTGCAGTTTGGTGTTTACAGGTTGGTGTTCCCTCCAGAGTCTGCCACACACCAAGTTCACACATCAGACGTATTCTTAAATGAGATCAAATCTTTATTTGTATTCTGCCCTGCTTACGGACAGGACTTTATTCCACTGATATATCTGAGGTCCATTCTGAGTGAGACTTTGAACCGGCCACGACCGTCACCCGAAACAAAAGCCCCTCAGCATTCAGCTATTCCTATCTTTCTATTTGCATCTGTGCTTCCCCTCCGTGACTCTGCCCCTCCGGTCAGTCAGACTCATCTCCGTTGTAGACATGATGAACCCAGGACCCCTCCTCCCAAGGTCACTCTCCAAGTTGATCTCTCCTCGGGGGGCCGCAACATTTTAACTTTATAAACGGAGTGAGACCGCGCCCCATCATCAGCGTAGAGATACTGACGAAGACATGGCAGCGTTCTCATTCCTCCCCGAACAGATTGTGTTTCAGTTTGAAGAATCCAAAACACAATCTGTTCGCGTTTCTTTCTTTCTTTAATATACACGTTATGAAAGCACTACTGTTTTCGATGTGTTCTGATTCATCGTGAGCCGCAGAGATATCCACGCCTTCGATCTGCAGACTTACCGAGACCGCAGATCCATCCTAACAAAATCAAGCCATGATCGTTTTTACATATTTTCCAATACAAATGTCAAAAATGCGGCAAAATGATGGTTCCCTCCACGACCGTTCATCTTAACGCCATCAGTCAAAAAGAATGGCAGTTACATGGATCGAGAGATAGGTCGTTTATTTATCAGAAGTTAGGAAAGTATGTGTATTTAGTTGCGCAGCGCTAATGTAATGTCACTGCATGGGTGAGTAAAGTATTTATCTAAAATGGAAGACTGGGGTACAAATAAAGACTTGACTTGTTTAACCCTTTCCAGTCGGATGCATCTGCCCTACGGAAAGTCATCAGATTGTAACGCCCGACACTCCATGTGTAACGTCAACAGACAAACATCAACACACCATACATGAAAACAAACATTGAACACAACAGCCGGATCAGTGAGAGCTGCTCAAAGAGCCTTCAGCTGATCTGATCTGGAGCTCTGTGTTCACTGAGAGGACTGGCTGGAGCACAAAGGATGCTTCAGGCTGACTCTATTGAATCCAGGGACCCTGTATCTCCCAGTAGCAGAGAGGACAAAGTACACACATCCTTTCCTCAAGTAGAAGTACAGATACTCGTGTTTAAAAATACTCTGGTAAAAGTAGAAGTACTGACTAACAAGTAAAAGTAAAGAGGCTTTGAAGTGTCCTTCAGTAAAAAGTACCCATAACTAGCAGCTGTTTTAAAGAGTACCTGACCTCCCTTTATATTAATAGAACAATAATGTCATTGTTAGCTAATGAATGTTTCCATGGTGACCAACGGCAACATGACAACGTTTCCATTGGTCCCTCTCCTTTAGAGAAGACCAGGAAGTGATGGATACACGGATCGTGTTCCAACCAATAGGCACGCAGTGACTCTGAAGAATAATGATCACGCACCAACACACATTCAGACTAAAGGAACCAGCTGTTTGGGAATGAGAGAAGTAGAAAGTACAGGTATTTGGGTTCAACACGTAAGAAGTAGAAAGTACAGGTATTGAGTTCAACATGTAAGAAGTAGAAAGTACAGGTATTTGAGTTCAACATGTAAGAAGTAGAAAGTACAGGTATTTGAGTTCAACATGTAGGAAGTAGAAAGTACAGGTATTTGAGTTCAACATGTAAGAAGTAGAAAGTACAGGTATTTGTGTTCAACATGTAAGAAGTAGAAAGTACAGGTATTTGTGTTCAACATGTGAGAAGTATAAAGTACAGGTATTTGAGTTCAACATGTCAGAAGTAGAAAGTACAGGTATTTGAGTTCAACATGTGAGAAGTAGAAAGTACAGGTATTTGGGTTCAACATGAGAGAAGTATAAAGTACAGGTATTTGAGTTCAACATGTCAGAAGTAGAAAGTACAGGTATTTGTGTTCAACATGTGAGAAGTAGAAAGTACAGGTATTTGAGTTCAACATGAGAGAAGTATAAAGTACAGGTATTTGAGTTCAACATGTCAGAAGTAGAAAGTACAGGTATTTGTGTTCAACATGTAAGAAGTAGAAAGTACAGGTATTTGAGTTCAACATGTGAGAAGTAGAAAGTACAGGTATTTGTGTTCAACATGTAAGAAGTAGAAAGTACAGGTATTTGAGTTCAACATGTAAGAAGTAGAAAGTACAGGTATTTGAGTTCAACATGTCAGAAGTAGAAAGTACAGGTATTTGAGTTCAACATGTGAGAAGTAGAAAGTACAGGTATTTGAGTTCAACATGAGAGAAGTATAAAGTACAGGTATTTGAGTTCAACATGTCAGAAGTAGAAAGTACAGGTATTTGAGTTCAACATGTAGGAAGTAGAAAGTACAGGTATTTGAGTTCAACATGAGAGAAGTAGAAAGTACAGGTATTTGTGTTCAACATGTGAGAAGTAGAAAGTACAGGTATTTGAGTTCAACATGTGAGAAGTAGAAAGTACAGGTATTTGGGTTCAACATGAGAGAAGTAGAAAGTACAGGTATTTGAGTTCAACATGAGAGAAGTAGAAAGTACAGGTATTTGTGTTCAACATGAGAGAAGTAGAAAGTACAGGTATTTGTGTTCAACATGTAGGAAGTAGAAAGTACAGGTATTTGAGTTCAACATGAGAGAAGTAGAAAGTACAGGTATTTGTGTTCAAC
Organism: Chaenocephalus aceratus; assembly: GCA_023974075.1. Taxonomy (NCBI): domain Eukaryota; kingdom Metazoa; phylum Chordata; class Actinopteri; order Perciformes; family Channichthyidae; genus Chaenocephalus; species Chaenocephalus aceratus. Next base: position 14,593 of record JAMFTG010002679.1, read on the forward strand.
ATGTGAGAAGTAGAAAGTACAGGTATTTGAGTTCAACATGAGAGAAGTATAAAGTACAGGTATTTGAGTTCAACATGTAGGAAGTAGAAAGTACAGGTATTTGGGTTCAACATGTGAGAAGTAGAAAGTACAGGTATTGTGTTCAACATGTGAGAAGTAGAAAGTACAGGTATTTGAGTTCAACATGTGAGAAGTAGAAAGTACAGGTATTTGGGTTCAACATGTAAGAAGTAGAAAGTACAGGTATTTGAGTTCAACATGTAAGAAGTAGAAAGTACAGGTATTTGAGTTCAACATGTGAGAAGTAGAAAGTACAGGTATTTGTGTTCAACATGTAGGAAGTAGAAAGTACAGGTATTTGAGTTCAACATGTAGGAAGTAGAAAGTACAGGTATTTGTGTTCAACATGTAAGAAGTAGAAAGTACAGGTATTTGAGTTCAACATGTAGGAAGTAGAAAGTACAGGTATTTGAGTTCAACATGTAGGAAGTAGAAAGTACAGGTATTTGAGTTCAACATGTAGGAAGTAGAAAGTACAGGTATTTGTGTTCAAAATGTAAGAAGTCAAAGTAAAAAGTCGTCAGAAAAATAAGTAGTGGAGTAAAGTACTGATACCAGAAACATGTACTTAAGTACAGTAACGAAGTATTTGTACTCCACTACTTCCCACCTCTGCTGATTAGATGGCAGCAGTTCAGACTCGCTGTTCAGAACCTGGTTTGGGTCCGAGATGATGTTGTTGGACAGCCTTCTGTTGTTGTTGACGCTCCCTTGTGCGTGTGTGTGCGTGTGTGTGTGTGTGTGTGTGTGTGTGTGTGTGTGTGTGTGTGTGTGTGTGTGTGTGTCTCCAGGGTTGGTTCAGCCCCGGGCAGGTGTTCGTTCTGGATGAGTACTGCGCCCGGTACGGGGTCCGGGGCTGCCACCGCCACCTGAGCTACCTGAAGGACCTGATGGAGTACTCTGAGAGCCAGGTGCTGGTGGACCCCACGCTGCTGCACTACAGCTACGCCTTCTGCGCCTCGCACGTCCACGGGAACAGGTACGGAGGCTCACACGGGTCGAAGGTCACCTATTGTGCAAAATCCTCTTCTCCATGTCTCTTCTACATCAACATGCGTCCCCTCTTCTTCATGTCTCTTCTACATCAACATGTGTCCCCTCTTCATGTCTCTTCTACATCAACATGTGTCCCCTCTTCTTCATGTCTCTTCTTCATCAACATGTGTCCCCTCTAATTCATGTCTCTTCTACATCAACATGTGTCCCCTCTTCTCCATGTCTCTTCTACATCAACATGTGTCCCCTCTTCTTCATGTCTCTTCTACATCAACATGTGTCCCCTCTTCTTCATGTCTCTTCTACATCAACATGTGTCCCCTCTTCTTCATGTCTCTTCTACATCAACATGTGTCCCCTCTTCTTCACGTCTCTTCTACATCAACATGTGTCCCCTCTTCTTCATGTCTCTTCTACATCACAGGGTTTCCACATAGACTATACTTGGGCGGGCCGCCCAGGTATATTTCGCGACCCATTTAGTTTTTTTTTTAGTTTTTATAATTTTTTAATAATTTTTTTTTTATAATTTTTTTTTTTTATTCGTCCGTGTCCACGACGCCATCTGCGATCGATTAACTTGTGGACAATGATCCCTCGCTCCCTTGCACTGATCTCGCCTCCTTCTGGCCTGTTAAGTGGCCTGCCTCACACAGGGTGACTGGCTGTGGCCTGCCGACATGGCCACTGTCATACAGATCACAAATCAAAGCCCTTGATTGGTCTCTGTGTCATTCAAGCTCGGGATTAGCTCAGCTCAGGTTAGGTAAAGGACTCTGAGTGTTTAGATAGTTAACTTAGTCTAAGTTATCAGTGGGTCTCAAACGGTGTGGTCACCATTTATGTAAACACATATTTCCATTTGAGAGGGTAGTGATTGGTCTAATGGATAGCGAGGTGGGCTGAAGATCGGATCTGTGGGTTCAAATCCCGCCAGGAACACCACCACTAGTGTGCCCTTGAGCAAGGCACTTAGTCCTTAGTTACTCCAGGGAGAATGTCCCTGTGATCGGTCATTATAAGTCGCTTTGGATAAAAGCGTCAGCTAAATGAAATGTAATGTGATTAGTAAAATATGCATGAATAAATAAATAAAAAGTTAACTAGGTGAAAAAAGGCAAGATACACTTTTAAAACTTGTTGAGAGAAAACTAGTCTTTGCTGCTGCCTCAAAGAGGAGCAGGGGGAGAGGAGGGAGACAGGAGAGGCTGATTCAGGAGCACAGACACACTCACAACTATAAATGAACCAAAAATAAATTAATAAACAAGTTTCAGTGTTTTGTTCATATTGGAAATGGTATGTTATTGGTTATGGCCATGATTTTATGATTATTGAAATGTATACAGTTCTGTTTAATATAGGTGTTTCCATAGATCTAGTCTCTTTATTTCCCCCTCAAAATGCACCAGATTGATGCATTTAACTCCAAAATAAAAAATAAAATCTTACCGGGGGGCATGCCCCTGGACCCCCATAGAGGATTTGAGGTCGACCCCCACTAAAAATCACATGGATAGGTTCCTAAATACATTTATAAATACATTTATTTTTTTAAATAGTAACCCATTTCCATATGTTCATGTGTGGGTAGTAGATTGAAACTATAGGGCTATCATTATGGGCCCTGCCTGAACCTGTTCGCTCTGCCATCGCATGAAGGGTCTGCTAACAAGCGACCTACAGAAAGGTTAATGTTGTTGCACGTCACGTCACCTGTTCTGTATATATCTGAGGCCTGTGATATATTGATGAAAAACAGTATAATAGAGGACCCTTTAAGTTATTGGGAAGTGATGACTGTTAGGGCTGAGAGGGTGGGGGGCTCATGTTGTCCAAGTGGGGGTGGGGGGGCTCAGCTCTGGTCATCTGTATGCCTCTTCTCCAGAGGAATGATCGGCTTCTCCAGAGGAATGATCGGCTTCTCCCGCGCAATCGGCAGATATAAATTAGGGGGAGGGGGGGGGAGGGGTATGTGCAATTGGCTTTTTGTCAGTTGGAGCTGTAATTTGAATAGTGGACGGCCATTCAGGGGCCGCGGAGTGGGAGTGGGAGTGGGTGGGAAAGGAGGGTTTTTGATGGCAGGCGTTTCTCCGAGGTGGAAAAAAAAGCCCCGTAATTACAGAACTCGAGTTTTCCCTGGAGGGCCGCTCGGAGAAACCCGACTCCGTCAGGACAAAGAGCGACGCCTCGGAAGGAGAGTCCTCCACCACACTTCAGCTGAGTTTACTCAGACTGTGCTTTTCTGTAACTCTCAGAAGCACCGATGTGTTCGCTGGAAGCTCCCCGTGAGCGCAGAGAGAGGAAGGAGGGACTCGGGGCCCGCAGTGCACCAGGACGGGTCCAGTTCTTCGGTCATTTTCAATCAACAACCAGATGTACGAGTGGTGGAAGAACAGTAACGTTTCTAGAGTCAAGCGTAATGACCCAAATCAAAGTGTGACGCAGGCGATGAAACCATACGAGTGCTCCTAACGATGGTGTTCTGTTAGCATGACGAGATGAATTGATTGGTCTTGGCGGGGTGCCGTTGGGGGGGGGGGGGGGGGTACCCGAGCAGCGCCCTGCCGAGGCAGTCCACCTAGGGGACACCCTGTCGTCCCAATGCAAGGTGATGCGTTTAAATGTCTTAGTGTGTCACTTCAAAACTCTTCACTTCACTAGGATAGAAAACTATAAATCCATCTTCAGAAGAGCATTTTCGTGTGTGTGTGTGTGTGTGTGTGTGTGTGTGTGTGTGTGTGTGTGTGTGTGTGTGTGTGTGTGTGTGTGTGTGTGTGTGTGTGTGTGTGTGTGTGTGTGTGTGTGTGTGTGTGTGTGTGTGTGTGTGTGTGTGTGTGTGTGTGTGTGTGTGTGTGTGTGTGTGTGTGTGTGTGATAATGGCAGCTGTAATGAGGTAGATTGTGTGAGAGTTTATTTGGACACTTGGAGTCCTGCTGGTTCTTCATCATCATCATCGCTCCGTGCTGCTGGAGGTGACGGAGTGATTAAAGCTCGGCAGGTGAAGCCGCGCTGACACTTGGTGTGTGTGTGTGTGTGTGTGTGTGTGTGTGTGTGTGTGTGTGTCTGATGAGACGTTTGAACTGGAGTCGGGGTTAAAGGAGCATTACCAGAGCTGGTTGAGGAGGGGGTTCGCTCGCCTCCTTCTCACCTGTCACGTCCCATCTTCTCCTCACCGAACATCCACAGCACACACACTCGGGATGTGACAGGAGCTTTTACCTCCCCCAACACACACACACACACACACACACACACATATGTATCCATCATGACGATCTCTTTATTTCACAGCAGTATTCAGTTGTACTTTCTTTTAGCTCGTTTCACTTCCTCTGCACTTCTTTCACTTCAGTCTTCCTGCAGTCTCTTTTATTTCTTCTCATGTGTTCGTGCTGCTTTGTTGGAGGAGCCTTGACGACAATAATAAGCCTCTGAACTTTGAACATGGGATGGGTGTGTTTACAGAAACCAAATGTATCGATTTTACATCGAGAAAGAAATGTGTCTCATTTCCCTCTTGCGAAAACGTGCAAGATATCTGGATGATGCCGTGAAAGCCATCAGAGTTCAGATTCTCCTTCAGAGCCGCCGCTGGCTTTGAAGCTCTTGAACCGTAACGAGAACAAATGATGCCGAACTGAAATGATGCCACAGACTTTCACGAGGTGAGAGAGAAATATCTATTTTTACATTTATTTGTATCCGTCTTTCACCAATTCACAAAAACATAGACTTCCTGTCAGCGGGAATATCTGCACGTTAGTTCAAAGGGTTTCTAAAATGATGAAGCAGAACGGTCCGGTGGCCAACAGGCGCAGACGAGCCCAACACTTCTGTCAGGAGAAACCATGCCGACGCACAAACGCTGATACTGCAGATCTAAGCTAGCTAGCTAATGTAGCTAACCTATTATTTTAAGATATACTGACAAACACTTCCAGTTATGAGACAGATTGGTCCGCGAGCCTGACAGTTTAGCCGACCAACGCAGATCAACAACGTTAATACATTTTATTGAGCATTTTTCAACTGGTGCCGTAACTGCTAATGTGTTGACATGACAACGCTATGTTACACCAAACGGCAAGACTATGAACGTGAGGCTTCACTGTATTCACTGAGCTGTGTTGGGTTTCTCTCAGCGTGTTGGACCGGCGATGAGTTCTCCTTCACGTCTTCTCCAACGTTTTCCAACTGAGGTCCAGAGACGACATTGAACCTAATTTTTATGACACCCCGCCCGCCGCCCGCCCTCAGCCTGATCTCCTCTCCAACACCTCTTAAGGTGAAGTGGCGTCCGGAGCCTCGGCGCTCTCCTCTCACCACGACTCTGTCATCAGAGAGCGCCGGGGGGGGGGGGTCTGGAGCTCATCGTTTACACCGGAGCCACATCGAGTGTAAACACACATCCTGAGTCCGCCCCCCCCCCCCCTCGCTGCTCCGCGCTCGCTTCATTTAGCAGCAACAATGTGTCTGAACCCCGACAAGCTGTCACATCGCCCACTCCTCCGCGTGCGCCCGAGCGCGAACACTCATCTGACTGCTCCACCAAACCGAAGTCCGCTTTGCGTCTGGACTCCTGCCAGATCGCGCCTCGTACGGTTTGGTTTGTGAGCGTGATTCGATTCGGGGGAAGTGGAGGGTGTGAGCAGGGAGATCAGAATCAGGATTACAGCCAAGCGTTTACACGTACAGGGGATTTGATCTGGAGTATCATGGGGCGTATGTAAACACGGGACGAGGTTGGAAAGGAGAATTATTATATAAACCTATTAACGTTTAAAATAATCCTTTTGAAATACATTTCTAAATTTAATACATACAAAATATACATTAAATTATATTAGGAATATACTGAAATACGTACTCTGCATTACTTCCCATAGTGAGAGGAGTTATCTGTACAAATAAATATATAGAATTAATTCAAATGTAGAAAAAAGTTAGTGCCAGAAGAATGAGAAATTACTCAAAGAAAATTTTAGATTAAACAATAAAGAAATATGAAACAAGCAATGTCTTTCGCTTCATAAAGGTTAAAGGTTTTCAGTTTTAAAAAGGGAGCAAATATAATACTATTATTAAAACTATTTAAAAAGAGAAAATGTTCAAATATCCAAAGATGTAGGTCCAATAAGAATATGACAACATCCTCTGAAAAGTGAGGTCATGCTGTGTTTCAGAATGTAACGGGGAAGAGACGTGTTGTTTTGAGACTTAAAAGATGCATCCAATAAAAAACATCTTCATGAGCTTTAAAGAAAGTTTTTAAAGTGACTCGATATCTTTCAGAAACAAACGTTGTTTTTAATTATATACGGTAATCCCTCTAACCCTGAACCCACTCTGAGACACGAGAGCTGATCAGTCCGTTGATTTCCTGCACGAGGAAAGGAGAACAGAGGAGGAGACGAGAACGACTCTGAGGACAGACAGCGGCCAAAGAGGGCCAGCCGCAGGCAGCCACTACTGAGCCAGACAGCCAGCCGCAATCCCAAGCAGCCATCCAGCCACCAGCCGGCCGGCCAGCCCTAAAGCCCAGCCCAAAGCCAGCCATCCGCCCTCCCTCCGGCCGGTCCATCCCGAAAGCCAGCCAGCCAGAGGGACATCCAGCCAGCCAGCGAGACAGCCAGCAAGCCAGCCAGCCAGCCTACAGCCGGCCGGTCCAGCTCGAAAGCCAGCCAGCCTACATCGGGCCGGCCAGCCCTAAATCCAGCCCACAGCCAGCCCCTACAGCCATCCCGAAGCCAGCCGACATCCATCCACCGATCCAGCCCTAAATCCATCCCTACATCCATCCTATCAGCAGCCAGCCATACATCGATCCAGCCATACAGCCCCATACATCCATCCATCCATCCAGCCATCCAGCCCTACAGCCATCCCTAAATCCATCCCTACATCCATCCAGCCCTACATCCATCCCTACATCCGTCCATACATCCATCCCCTACATCCATCCATACATCCATCCATACATCCAGCCCTACATCCATCCATCCCTACATCCATCCCTACATCCGTCCATACATCCATCCATCCCTACATCCATCCCTACATCCATCCATCCCTACATCCATCCATCCCTACATCCATCCCTACATCCGTCCATACATCCATCCATCCATACATCTATCCATCCATCCATCCATCCATCCATCCATCCATACATCCATCCATCCATCCATACATCCATCCATCCATCCATACATCTATCCGTCCATACATCCATCCATCCATACATCCATCCATCCATCCATCCATACATCTATCCGTCCATACATCCATCCATCCATCCATACATCCATCCATCCCTACATCCATCCATACATCTATCCATCCATACATCTATCCATCCCTACATCCGTCCATCCATCCCTACATCCATCCATCCATCCCTACATCTATCCATCCCTACATCCGTCCATCTATACATCAATCAATCAAAGTGTATTTATATATGTGGACGTGCAGATGTCTGCTGACGACACGGTGGTTTACCCTCACGGGAAAGATGCTGAACAGGTTGCCTCCAAGCTCTCGTCGACGCTGCACGAAGTTGCTCAGTGGTTAAACGACTCGTGTCTTACTCTAAACACTAACACAACAGTGACAATGTATTTCACGAATAAGAAAAAAACAACCACTCATCCACAGCTTCGTGTGAATGGTAAAATACTTGAAAATGTCAATGAGGTACTCATTAACCATAGAAGCATCGAAAATCTGTTTGCATGCCATGATACTATCACATGTTCACGACTGCATAACCTGCTGGTCCCAAGCAACTCAGACCGCTATGAGGCCACTTGAGGGTCTTTACAAACAAGCCTTAAAGGTTATGGATAGAAAGTCATTGAAACGCCATCATTGCAATGTACTGTCCAAATACAGACTGTTCCGTTTCGATAGTCTTGTTCTACTTTCCCGAGTTCCATTGGTATTCAGAATCATTCACAATTCTACAACACCACCTCCCTCCCTCTGAGGCGCACGGCCTTTGGACCGTCAGCACGGCCATCGAGCACTGGAACTCTCTTCCAGTTGAACTTAAAACCTGCACTGACTTTAACTCGTTTTCCGATGGTGCAAAAAAACCGATATTAAGCAACCCGTCATGCCAACATTAATTACACTGTAATCCGAGTTATTATTTTTTTTTATTTGAACTGTATCGTCATACTATATCGTAGATATTTTATTTAAGTGTATTAGAAGTGTACTAAGTGTTATTTCGTAACCTGAACTTAAATCAGGTTTTAAAATTGTTTGACTGATAGAGATCATACAAAGTTATTATATGGAAATTAGCTATTAGCTATAATCTGGCATCTCTTCTCTTTGCTGGGATTAATGTTTTTGTATGCACGGTCCTTCTGTAAATAAATAAATAAAATAAATATAGCCCAAATATTACATTTGTCTCAGTGGAATTCACAGTTTGTACAGAATATCAGTATGACAATACGACACCCTCTGTCCTCAGACCCTCTGTCCTTAGACCCTCTGTCCTTAGACCCTCTGTCCTTAGACCCTCTGTCCTCAGACTCTCTGTTCTTAGACCCTCTGTCCTCAGACCCTCTGTCCTCAGACCCTCTGTCCTCAGACCCTCTGTCCTTAGACCCTCTGTCCTCAGACCCTCTGTCCTCAGACCCTCTGACCTCAGACCCTCTGTCCTCAGACCCTCTGTCCTTAGACCCTCTGTCCTCAGACCCTCTGTCCTCAGACCCTCTGTCCTTAGACCCTCTGTCCTTAGACCCTCTGTCCTCAGACCCTCTGTCCTTAGACCCTCTGTCCTAAGACCCTCTGTCCTCAGACCCTCTGTCCTTAGACCCTCTGTCCTCAGACCCTCTGTCCTTAGACCCTCTGTCCTCAGACCCTCTGTCCTTAGACCCTCTGTCCTCAGACCCTCTGTCCTCAGACCCTCTGTCCTCAGACCCTCTGTCCTCAGACCCTCTGTCCTCAGACCCTCTGTCCTCAGACCCTCTGTCCTTAGACCCTCTGTCCTTAGACCCTCAGTCCTCAGACCCTCTGTCCTCAGACCCTCTGTCCTTAGACCCTCTGTCCTTAGACCCTCACATCGTACAAGGAAAAACTTCCAGAGAAAACCCCACAGTTTAAGGGAACATGGGAGAAACCTCAGGGAGAGCAGCAGAGGAGGGATCCCTCTCCAGGACGGACAGACTGCAATAGATGCCGTGTGTAAATTGAAGAGATAATACATTTTACAGCATATAGACCGAATGTTAGGAAATGCATGTGTCTGTAATAAGAAGATGAATCCACGAGGATGTCAGCTACAATCCTGTGGGAGCCATCAGGGAAGTGGTATGATGAGAGTCAGGAAGGACCACAGAGACCGGTTCAGGTTCAGGTTCACACATCCATCCCTCCCTACATCCCATCCTACATCCCACCCTCCCTACATCCCTCCCTCTTCATTTCTCTCCTCCTGGTTTCCCTCCCCGAGTGATCTCACTCCTCCAGCTCCTCTTCCTCACGCTCCCTCAGGACTAACTGGTGCTCGTTAAGTAGCGGTTGTGGGAAGTGGAGGGTCGGGGGGGGGGGGGGGGACAACAGGGTTTAAAGTTGTGCTAACAAGTGCTGTTGTTCGGGGAAAGCTGCCTCTCATTACAGAACAAATGGAGCTGAAGAGAGGCTGATGTTCCCACTTCCTGTTGTCTTCCTGCTACCCCCCCCCCTACAGCCCCCCCCCCAGAAACACCACCCTGTGCTGAAGACATGTTCCCTACAGACAACCTGAAAAAAGGAATTACATTTTTTTTTAATATGCATAATAGTTTTTGTACGTGTTTTTTTTATTACATTTAATGAGACGAGATTGTAAACGTATATTTAGAATATATATTTAACATTATTAATTACATTTAAAGTAATTGTCTTTTTTCCTTTAATAGTTAATTTACATTTACTGTATTTTATTTTAACACAACATTTAATATGTTGATATTTAAAATGATTAACCACATTTTATTTTATATTCTGTTCTACTTTATTACATTAGAAGTTATATTATTGAATATTTAATACAGTTTGTTTGAAGGATTTCTTATATCTTGGATACACACGACGACACGGTCCTCCTTCCCGGTGAAAACCGAACGAGGGGTACTTTGAGTCTCTCTCTCTCCGCCGCTTCTCCTTTCTCTCGTCACGTGTTTTCTGTTCGACTTCGGAGAGTCAGGATCCCAGTTGTTGGCACTCGAGGTTCGGTGGTCAGGGGCTTCAGCGCGGAGGCTTTCATAAGAACAACTCATTAACAGCCAGCCTCCTCGCTGCCTCCCTCCGGCGCTGCGAGTGCCGTTTGGAGAGGCTGCTTTTCTCTTTCAGCCGGCGACACAAAGCGGGGAAGTCAAGGCTGGGCGCTCTCGTTACTGATTGCATTTTTTTCCCCTTTTTCGCCAGAGTGCCTATTCAGAGGCTGGGAGTGGAAAGCTTTACAGACATTAATGAAGCGCTCAACTAACAGTTTTTCTCTTTGTCGACCCCCTCCTCCCGCCGGCCGGGGAGGAAGAGGAGCAGCTCTGCGTCTGATTGGTTGACTCGGAGGTCAGCGTGGAGAGTTCGGCTTGCTTTCTCTTTTAGTTTTTCATAAAAATAAGCAAGTTGAGTAAGAAAAGCCACAGACGGGAAAACAAGCCTGATTTTCAACACATTCTGTTAGATTTCTTTCTTTCGTTGAGAACAAACACGTGGAGATTCCTGCGCTGACTCTCCCCCCCCCCCCCACCCCCCCGTATATTTGATCACGTGTGCGTACTCTATCCGCAACACATTAAATACTTTTCTTATTTGCACTGCATGTCAGTACTTTGCTGTTCTTCCATCTCTGCTGAGTCCGCTCAACATCCTGCAAACGTGTCACAATAAAAGCCTCCGACAGCTCAAAGGGATATAACGCCCATCTGTTTTAATACCTTTCCTCAACCAAAGAGAAACTAACCATTTACATGCACTAAAACCTATGGAACACACTGCAGGAAAGGATCTCCCAAAGAAACGCAGTCGGGCCTCTTCACAGGAGGTTGTTGTTCAGTAAACACATTTCAAAAGTGTTTGGCAATCAGATGCTACGAGCAGTCGAAGGGCCGGGTTCTTCTTTAAATCTTGCAACATTAGCTATTTATTATCCTCTCAAGAAGGAAGTATTCAAAACGAAATAAGACTTTTTCTAAAAAAATCTGACTTTAAAAAAAAAAAATACTTTTTCTCAAAAACTTGACTTTTTTTTCTCAAAATCTCAAAAATGTTAATAACCCTGGTCCCCGGCAGTTAACTCTCTGAAACGCTTAGTTTGGTGGGTTGTGACGGAGCCGTGGGCTCTTCTCTAAAGCGACTGCTCTCCTGTTCCCCTCAGGCCTGACGGGATGGGCAACGGTGACGCTGGAGGAGAAGGATCAGTTCGAGGCCGTCAGGAGTCGCCTCATGGCTCTGCTGGAGAACCAGATCACTCACTTCAGGTACCAACACAATCACACAACTACACAACTACACACACACTGAGCAAGACTGAGGCACCTACCACCACAGGAAACGGTCTCTCTCTTCCCTCTAGTTGCATAACCATGGGTTTTATTATCAGGCTGGGAGATATCTTCCTCCAGCTAAATATAATAGTGGCGACCTGTAACTCTAAAAAGAGTTACAGGTAGAAACCAGCTCGAGTGCGCTAGAATTTGAAATACACAACCGGAAAAAAATCTGCCTCTTCCTTCAGACTTCCTCACAGAGCCCCTCCTCCAACACACACGAACGCGCACATGACCAATGAGGGCACGAGATAAGTGTGTGCCCCGATGGAAGGCTGACAGGCAGGTAGGCCATCCAGTTACTTTAGCCGGCTCAGATGATTGGTCGTGCTTTTTTACAAGCGCTACGGCTTCCACAGATTAATTTTTGTATGTAGTTATTGTCAAAGCATTTAATATATTCATTGCTATCGGGACGTTAAGAGCATTTCCATGGAATATAACAATGTTTTTCTGAAATAAATAATGACCCCATTGAATTATGACGAAAGATCGTCAGCGCTGGCTTCCTCTCCCTCGTAAAGGGCCTGCCACCACCGTGGACAACGTCTCTCTACATATCAGACATACCGGTAAACCAGCCATCGTTTGCTGTGAGAGGCATATACTCTGTCCACGCAGAATTAAATCCTGTGTTCCTCCGGTACTTTTCTATTGATGTAATCCATAGTTCGCCTCATCGAGCCGGGTCAGGTTATTCGCCTGCAGGAAAAGGCGCTCGCAGCGGGACCGGAGCAGGATGTGACGCATATTTTAGTTGACCTAATAAAACCGTTTGTTTTTTTTATTTATGTGTCACAGGATCACCCTCAAATACAGATACGAAACATTTTCAACCGTGAAACAAAATATAAATAGTCCTACAAATACTTTTATTTTATTTCCTTCTTATTTTTGTCTAAAACTCAAGGGAGCCAGAGCAGAGGGCCTTAAAGAGGCCGCGGGGTTGCCGACCCCTGGTCTAGAGGCAAGAGCTTCGCTTACGTCTCTCTTACGTCGAGGCGGGGGGAGGGGCAGATTCGTCGTTGATGCTGAAGACCACAAAGAAAGTTCCTTGCATTTCACATGTGATGTTTGTAAAGTTCCAAGTAAAGCCGTCCGATGCCTTCCGTGTCGTTGCGTAAGAGGATAACCAAAGCGAACAGCGCTTCAATACATCGGCCATTGTTGTTGTCGTCGATGTGAGGGATAAATCCGCGCAGTTTGGATTTTATGAAGCAGGCACGTAGACGGTGACGTCATGGCGCGGCAGAGGGCAGCTCTGGGCGGTGTGAACAGAGGCGGGAGCAGAAAGGGGAACCCGGCGCTGAACCAAAAAGCTCTGGTGGTGAAAGCCGCATCACACGCCACCTTGTGATTCATAACAACTCTCAAAGCAACAGACTTCAAAACTGCCAAACTAACTAAAGGAATAAAGCCC
>JAMFTG010002680.1:0-24689 GCA_023974075.1 Chaenocephalus aceratus
GGTTTCATTTCTGGTAGTTCCGGATGTTGTCTCATGATACCCACGTCTGTAAACAAACGTATTCAAATAAACTGGTACCTTCATTTAATATTCAGCAATAATAATATCTCGACGTCTATACAGTATGTTGTAGTGTTGAAATCAGTAGGTTTCGGTGTGCAACACTCCGTGTCATATCGCTACTAAATTCACCTCTATAGTAAATGGTATATTAGCCACATGCTAAATGCTAACCAGCGGATGAAGGATTTTCAGAATAAAAGCTTAACAACTGCGCACGAGAACTTCTGGTTCTTCAGTATAAAACAGCATTTAAACTGATGGTATGTTAAGGTACTTTATGCCATCAAAACATTGATTTTAATTTATAACACTGTGCGCATGTGCAGAGCTGCAGATCGGGTAGTCACATAGCCTACTACAATCACCTCACCGCTTCACCGACAGTAAAATTGTCCACGAACACAGATGAAGAACTCATTCCTAAAAAAGGTGCTACTTCAGTTGTAGGAAGTGGTTCGGGTACAAGCGGTCATACATAGAACAAACAACTGTTCTCTGTAAGGTCTGTAGAAAGACAACTTCCTAGAAAGTTAAAGGGATGTTATTTTGTTTGAGGGTATTTTTTATCATTCATTTCATTATCATTATTTATTATTTGTTGTATTTCATTTTACAAGTTTTTTCAGGGATGGCCTACAAGAGATTTTTTTTTTCAGTTTGATTTAAAAAAAAATCTTTGCACATTAATGACAGCCAGGTGCCGTGGTGCTGTTTTTTGTTTTGTTTTTTTTATTCTTGAACAACTGATTTGTTCGCCTAGACTACTTGTAATCTCATTTATTTGTATTGTGTTAATAAAGAAATATGTATTTAAATTTTGCCTTGGTCTGGTTTGTTTAGAAAAAAACGGAAAAAATCGAGGTTTAAATCGAAGATTGTCCATTAGTTAGAAGAAAAAAAAAATCGAGATTTTATTTTTAGGCCAAATCTCGAGTCATCTGTCTCGAGCCTAAGTCTCAAGTCATGAATACCAAGTCAAAGTCAAGTCGAGTCTTTTATCAATGTTAGTCAAGCAAGTCTCAAGTCAAAAAATAGGCAAGTCAAGTCATGTGACTCGAGTCAAGTCATGTGACTCGAGTCCCCCACCTCTGGTATATACTTTGGTTAGAATATTGCTGTATTACTGTATCAAATATAATAAAGACAAACAGTTGATAAGTAGTATTTTGTTACTCAAGGTTTATATTAAGTGAGTTTTTATTGTGTTTTGTGTATTTATGCTTTTTAGATTGACTTTCTCTCTTTTCTCTGTCCGTCTGTTCTAGAAACCGAAAGGAAGAGAGAGACGTCACAGCTGTCAGCAATGTGACAAATCCTTTACATCATCTGGACATTTAAAGAGCCACCTGCTTATTCACACAGGAGAAAAACCGTACAGCTGTGACGAGTGTGGGAAAACTTCACTCAATCAGGTGCTCTCAAAAGACATCAACGTATTCATACAGGAGAAAAACCTTACAGCTGTGAAGAGTGTGGGACAACTTTCACTACATCAGGTGCTCTCAAAACACATCAACGTATTCACACAGGAGAAAAACCTTACAGCTGTGAAGAGTGTGGGACAACTTTCACTACATCAGGTGCTCTCAAAACACATCAACGTATTCACACTGGAGCAAAACCTTACAGCTGTGAAGAGTGTGGGACAACTTTCACTCAATTAGGTGCTCTCAAATCACATCAACGTATTCACACTGGAGCAAAACCTTACAGCTGTGAAGAGTGTGGGACAACTTTCACTCAATCAGGTCATCTCAAAAGACATCACCGTATTCACACTGGAGAAAAACCGTACTGGTGTGAAGAGTGTGGGAAACTTCACTACATCAAGTGCTCTCAAAAGACATCACCGTATTCACACTGGAGAAAAACCGTACTGGTGTGAAGAGTGTGGGAAAACTTTCACTCAACCAAGTAATCTCAAAACACATCTTCGTGTTCACTCAGGAGAAAAACCATAGTGGGTTCAGAGTGTAGGAGCCGCAAATTAAGCATATTAGTTTTTTTCACAGTTTACAATAAACAATTCCCATCTATTGGCCTTGTGTCGGGTAATCCTTTTTTCCATTACAGATCCCATCCAACAGCGCCATCTGTTGACGTAACGTCAGAATTGACAGGCATAATGTCACTGTTCCTTTGAGTTTCGTTTTCTGTCCGTCTGCCGACAGCGCGCTGTTTTATGCTTTACATACCAAGGTTTAAGTACACTGTGTCAATAGTTGTAGTATGAGCATCGTCTGGGCTGACCGTCTGGTAGAATCGGTATGCTCTTCCTCCTGTGTCCACTTCCTCTCCTGTCACCTATGACCCCGTTTATACACCCCACCACCAAGTGTTCAAAAATAACATTCAGGGTGTCCGCGGGTGGGTATTAAAAGTTGATCAATCAATTTAGTGAAAATTAAGGCTATTAAAAAATATTAAACGGCATTTTCCAAGGTATTAAGAAGGTCCACAGCAACGACAACATGAAACACCCTTTCATTTACTGCAACGACATGTCGGGAAACCCCCTCAAGGTATCAGGCTGAGAGGCTCTGATACCTCATTCACACCAACGGTGTTTCAGGGCCGGTTCGGAGCTGGAGCTTGAAAAGCACCGGGTTTTCCTGTTCACACCGCAGCGGAGCAGCCTCTTAGCTCCGGAATCCGGTTCGTTTCAAGCACCAAAAAATTGTCCGGCCAGAGCAAAAGCACCGCATACGTCACGCTTACGTCGAGGCGGGGGCAGGGGCAGATCAACTCCTGAAACAACAACAACAAGCCCGCGTTTTATCCAGTTTGTACACAACGATGGAGAAACTTAACAAGAGTTTCAGAGTTTCTGCCATAGACTGTATATATAAAGGTTTCTGCTCATGGTGAAGCTGCGTGTTAAGGTGGAACCTGAGCATTCACGTTGATCGCCTCTCTATAACTCATTATACATCTATAAAACTATAAATATTAAACTTTACTTCACGTGTTCATTTGAGAACAGCTGTTACATACCTGGGTGAAGGTTACAGTTCATTTAAATGAAAGATACAACGTTACTCCACACTCATGGTTCAGTCCACCTTAAGAAATAAGACCGACCTCGGAAGCAATTGTGTTTTAAAAAAAACTTTATTGACACGAGTACACTTTTTTATAAGAATATAACTAAACCACAGAAATGACTCCGGAAAAGCTGCAGATAGAGCCATAAGAAATGAATGCAAACTGATTTCATCCGCGGTTTGGCTTTATGAAGCAGGCACGCAAACGGTTACGCCATGACGCAAACGACGCATTACCAGTCGGACTCTGGGCGGTGTGAAAGAGCCAGAGCTAAACCGAAGAACTGGTTCTGAACCTGAAAAGCTCTAGCACGGAGCTTGAACCGGAGTTGCGTTGGTGTGAAAGAGGTAAAGGTGGCCCCATGCATAGCGTGCCATAAAATGCTGCTTCTTATTTTAAGTTTCTTTGCCTTGCTCCGCTCGGTGGGGGGGGGTATACCTGAGAGATATACAGCAGGAGAACACGCCGTCCACCGCGGAGAATAAACAGAAGGGCAACCATGCTCCGGGGTCTTCTTCGCTGCTTTTGGTGTATTTTGTGGCAGCAGCAGCGCCACTTACAGGCCTGGCATATGTACTACAGCGTTTCCAGCATTTCCAGCGGTCTAGTGTGAACGGACCCGTTAATGAATCGAATGCGTGTGAACGGAAGACTTTTTTGCGTTTGCGTTTTACTGTATGCGTCCTCGTGGGGCCGGGGTCTAAGCCAAACGATATCCGGTCACAGAGATCTGCTATTTTAAAGTAAGGTCAACACATATCGACCCTAAATATAGTCTATATTAAGAACGAGAAAAGTCTTAACATATATATCGTTTTTTGTAAACATGACAAATGTGTGTTCACTTTTATTTCATTAAAATGACTTTATTCACATAGAAAGTGACATTAATGGTTGTTTGAACCACGATTTGAACTAGTGATATGTGTCCTGTGTGTATACTTGCTGCTAATGCTTCATTGTATTATCTTATTGCATCTTTTAAATATGTTTAACTCGTGTAATGCCTGAAAAACACTTCTGCTGGGACACAATCATTTCCCAGTTTAAGATAAATCATTATTTAAATAAAGTATATCTTTATCTAATGAGCTAAACCGTCGCTTAGCGTTAGCAGCTAACTGAAGAACCCCATTCATTTCAATGGGAAAAATGCCACGTCGTGGTGAATGGCGATGCTAATAAGCTAGTTAGCATACATTTAAAACCATATCTATGGTAAAGAACAACAACTCACACCGTCTTAAAGACAACTGGTGTAATAAATAACTAACAAAGTCAGCTGAGCATTACAAATCAACTGTTACTCCCCAGAGCCGAACTGGAATTATTGTAGCTGTTAGCCGATAGCCGTTAGCTTTCAGACTTTAGCTTTTAGTCTGTAGCTGTTAGCCTGTAGCTGTTAGACGGTAGCTGTTAGCCGTTAGCTTTCAGACTTTAGCTTTTAGTCTGTAGCTGTTAGCCTGTAGCTGTTAGCCGTAGCTGTTAGCTGTTAGACGGTAGCTGTTAGACGGTAGCTGTTAGCCGATAGCCGTTAGCTTTTCAGACTTTAGCGTTTAGTCTGTAGCTGTTACACGGTAGCTGTTAGACGGTAGCTGTTACACGGTAGCTGTTAGACGGTAGCTGTTAGACGGTAGCTGTTAGCCTTTATTTAAAGATAGATTGAGACTATTTTTGTCGCACATTTTGAAGTTTTTTTGTGAGTTTCTTTCTTCCAAGATTATAGCTGTTGTGTTAAATAGGATAACTTCTGATTCGTGATTAACTGTAAGCTAAGAGGTGTAAATACACTTAATGAAACCTCTGCAGGTGTTTAATCCACTCCACCTCTTCTTTTCTCCTTCTTCTTCTCTCGTTTTGGCGAGAAGGGTCGAGCTGCGGCCGCGTCGAGAAGGTCCTCGCTGCGGAACGCGGAATGGGTCGGGGTCGGATAAAAGGCGGGGTTGGATGTCCGCCCAGAGAAGAGTTCCGACATCTCCGTTCACGCCAATGGACCAGTTTTTTACAGCAATGGCGGATCGCGGAGCACTTCCGGGAAACTATTGAGAGGATCTGCGGCTAGCAGTGCAGTAGAGTTGTAGCATAATAGACCGTTCGTGATGGACTTTTAAAGGTAAGAAGACGTTTAAAGATTTATATTGCGGATATTATCAGAACATCTGAATCAAATTAACTACACATGTGTATTAAAGGATGTTAGTGGATTATCCCTTCAATCAGTATATTTGACGTTTACAGATAACAGATTAGGCTAGAATGCCGGATAACGTTAGCAACACACGTTAACCACGAACATCCTATTAATCCGTTCTCTTAATGTTATTTCCTCCAACGTTGTGGAATTAGAGAAAAGGGGCTTCTTCACGTGCTTTTATCCGGGGTGGAGGGAGTTACATATTAGTTAAATATAACATTGGGGCGTGTGATTGTAGTGGGTGGAGGTGGTGAAATGAGGATATCCATCTTGGAGTTCAAGCTAGTATATTATAGTTAACGTTACACAATAATAAGGAAGAGAGCTATTTTTGTGATACCTCGCTATCGATATGGATTTAGAGTGGATAGTTGAGACTTCCAAACAGTAAACAAAAACGTAATTTATGGGTGAGTGTTTTTAGCAGAGTCATATTATGTCTTTGTGATTCTGTTGATTATTACCTGTCTGTATTAAGTTGCAGCTCAGCTGATGTTGGATTGATGGCAAAGGGAGAGGGACTTAAGTGAGAGTGAAAACACAAGGTACGTTTAAAATAGGTCGGCAATTTCCCATCCTCTAGGTTGCTAGATGTTTCTAACCCTTTCTCCTGTCTCCCTCTCTCAGCACCAGAACCCCAGGGGGATTCAATGGAGCCTAAAGACCTGCATGAGACCCTCACCCTGCGCCTGAGTCTCAACTCCCAGAGCTTTGCAAGCCTCTCCCTGTTCCTTATTTTTATTAAACAGACGTTAAGCTTCCCAATGGTGTGGTCTTCGTTTTGTGAACAATATGATTACCTCACATATGTTGTTGCAGTTGTTGTCTTTTGTGATAGTTACATTGCTCCTGCTGACTTGAGCCAGCCATTCTTTGCTCCTCTCTGTGTCAGTGGGGAAACCTTACATTCACACTCCTTTCTCTGAGCGCTTGAAGCATCCCCAGGCAGCACAGCATTTATGTTCAGGTTCAAATTTGAGTCGGACTATTTAATGTTTTTTGAGCAGTGCATTGATAAAGAAAACCTTAAGGTTCATGCCTGTTTTGAAGAGCGCGGTTGAATGTTTGCATCAGCAAAGCCTTTCACTGTTGGTTTTTATATTTACTGTATTTGCTTTTTCGGTTCTGTTATCTTAATGATTGTTCTGTTATATGATAAATGTTGTAAATAATAAATGCTTTTTCTATCATTCTATGAAATGCAGTGCAACGTATCATTTGAAATATATGGACTAGATATGAGTATGCACAGAACTGACTAAATGAATAATCAATTAAAACAAATATTAAATAATATACTTAAATACACTATATCATTTAAAACAAATATTAAATAATGAACTTAAATACACTAATATAGAATATATGACTTTTTATACCACATATTTAAATACATTCATGCATTTAATTAGGAAGTTTTTATATTTAGTTTTTAAATTATATTTAGTCGAGTGCAGATTAATTATATTTAGTCAGTGCAGATTTGTATCTGTACTTATTGTAGTTGTCCAGCAGATGATGCTGTTTGTGTCATTAGGATATCCATACACCCCCGCCCATCGGACGTCCAGCCCCGCCCACATCCGACCCCGCCCCATTCCGCGTTCCGCAGCCAGGGCCTATAGGCCGCGGCCAGTACACGGCGGTACACGACACGCCCACCTGACACGACACTACGGTGGCTGAGAAGGGTCTAGCTGCGGCCGCGGACAGTGGAGGTTGAACCAAGCCCCCAGGAGTGCGCCGGAGTCTTGTGGCCAAACGACGGTACTACACTTCCTTTGTGGTCTCTAACTCGTTGGATAATTTTTTTTAAACTAAATAAACTACCCAGTATGAACGTTCCCGGGTAGCAGTTCTCTTCCCTCCCTTCAATCTAACCCTTCCCTTCCTCCCTTCCTAACCACTCCCTACCTTTTACCTAACCTTAAAATAGGCGTTTTCCACCGAGAATAACACGAAGGTCGGCCATCGTTGTTGATCACGTGGTCAATGAAGGTCTATGGGACGCCCTGCCCGTAGAAGCCTGACGGTCAAGGGGTCCGCTGTCCGCAATGAAGGTACCCTGCACGTAATATAGTGACGGGGAGGGACCCTGACCGTCCGTCAATATGTGACGGGATGGGAGTGAGAACGTGTTGCGTGCACGCACGCGCACACACACACACACACACACACACACACACACACACACACACACAAGCCGTTACGAGGTGAGTGTAAACCGATGACAGAACGTTGCCGTAGAAAGTAATATCGTGTTTCTGTCACGGCACTGAAACACGTAAACAAGCCAGATCAAGTTTCCCGTTAACCAACTCGTTCAATATCAAATCAAGATTCTGAGGAGAAAAGTCATCATTTGAGTTTTTACAAAGAGTAATAGTTCCTCTGAAGTGAAAGTTGTGATTGTCGTATCTCAACATCACGAATGATCAGAGGAGCCCGTAGACACAGGATTCATTATTATTCACTCGACTTTGTGACATCTTGTTTCAGAAGTTACTCATCTTTGCTGTATTATCATTTTCATTTGTCTTCTATCTTTCACCCTGTTTCTAACTCTGACCGCTGCTGCTATAGAGCGGCGCGGGAACGAGTCCTGAAACCAGGAAGTGAGTCAGCATGGCTCCACTTCCTGTGCCCTGGTCTCAGAGCCAATGGGATCTCTCCATAGGAGTTAGGAAAGTATCTGAGCTAAGGTCTGAGGTTGAGACGCGTTGAAGAGACGGATCACGTTTTGACAAAACGAATCTGAAACAAGTCATTAAGTGCTTTCACCAAATGTCCCCACACCACGCCGCTCCTCCGCTCCCTCCACTGGCTTCCGGTAACTGCTAGAATCCACTTCAAGACCCTGGTGCTTGCGTACCATGCTGCGAATGGATCTGGCCCTTCCTACATCCAGGACATGGTTAAACCGTGCACCCCAGCACGTGCACTCCGCTCTGCATCAGCCAGACGACTCGCTGCACCCTCGCTGCGAGGGGGACCCAAGTTCCCATCAGCAGAAACACGTGGGTTTGCTATCCTGGCTCCAAGATGGTGGAACGAGCTCCCATTGACATCAGGACGGCAGAAAGCTCACACACCTTCCAGACTGAAGCTCATCTCCTTCCACTCCACCTCGAGGATAGAACTACTAACAAAGCACTTATATACTAACAAAGGGCTGGCTCCTCTAAAGCCAGCTGAGCAGCACTTGAAATGCTTGGCTCTATGAAGCCTGATGTACTTTATGATTCTGTTTTCTTCCAGGTTGTGTCTTCCTGGTGGGACGCACTTATTGTGAGTCGCTCAGGATAAAAGCGTCAGCTAAATGCAGCGTGATGACATCGATCAACAGAATAACACTTAATAATCAAACTGCTCTTTATTAGCCACATTCATAATGTAATAATCATTTCCTCTCTGCTGGTAAAGCAACGTGTGTTCTCTACTGAGAGGGATCAGTGAGGCGAGGCTGCCGTGACGGTTCGACTCAGAAGGAGTTAGTGGATCAGATCCCTGGGGTTGAGGTGACAGCATGTGTATCACTGTGTGCGACATGTGGTGAGGGACCCACAGTCCATCTGCATGCCAGGGATGATGTGCAGCCAGGCGTCTCTATGGGGAACACCTGCATCTAGGTCCCTCTGCAGGTGGTGCTTTAACTATATTTTAATGCCAATACTTTTGTACTTTTACTTGAGTAACATTTTGAAAGCAGGACTTTTTATCGTAACAGAGTATTCCTACACTCTGGCACTTTACTCAAGTACAAGATCTGAACTTCTCGCACCTCTGGCAGTAAATCCTGAGTGGTTACCAAAGAGAAACCCTGCTCTGAAGGTTATTTTCATTTTACAAATCCTGCCCTCAGCTCTGCTTTCTCCAACATCGCTGAAAAGCAGCAGATGCTGCTTCTTTCTTCGGTTTTCGCTCATTTGACTTTTTCCGACGCTCTAGCATTTAAATCCGTCTCCCCGTCGCTCTGTGCAGCTGGCCTGTCCCACTACACCTGCTGTGCCCCCCACCCTTCTTTCACATAATGGTATGATCCTGGTGTGTCCTCGCATATGATTGGCCGCATGGTGGCCCAGCTAAATAAAGCCCCGCCCCTGCCTGCAAGGATTCTCAGCAAGAGTAGGAGCGGCTGAGATTCTGCTCTCCCCGGCGGGAGGCTGCTCTCCTAGCGGCAGCTCGCGGTCGGCGTGTTGGAGACCTCTGAGTTAAAGTATCAAGTCACCTCAAGTCAGAGGCTCGAGTCCAAGTCGAGTCCCGAGTCATTGGTGTTCAAGTCCAAGTCGAGTCTCAAGTCATCAAATTGGTGACTCGAGTCCAAGTCATGTGACTCGAGTCCAAGTCATGTGACTCGAGTCCACACCTCTGCTGAACAGGACTACAGAAGTCGTGGAGGCCGTTGTACGTCATTACGCCGAACACGTGAACACTCCTCTGAGTTAGTTTCTGTTCTGCTTGAAAGCCAGTCCCTGCCTCCTGCAGAGTGTTCCAACGCTTCAACTCGTTCCATCTAGAATCTGTGTGTGTGAATCTGGATCTGAAGTCGGCGTGACGTTGAAGTCGTGCTGCTGGACTCGCTGTAGTCAAATCAAGGAAACAGCTCTCTCGCTTGGTACTGGTGTTGCTGGGACAGAGAGACATGCTTTGGCCATGGGGGACAGCAGTGGGTCAAACTGAGCATCGTCTCTCCACCTCTTCAACAACAATACAGCTGTTGCCAAGAAGGTGAGGTTATTGACAGAGATATAGACATACTGTTGGTACGTGTCCATGTCTCTAGGTGTGTGCATGTAGCCCTGTAAATACCATGTCCTGTTATCTGTTGTTTCATGTTCACGTTGTAACCTACTTGCTGCCATGTTGGACAGGTCTCCCTACGTTTTGTCAGTCTCACGACGGCATTGAGACCTTTATTTAACGATATATCGTTACATCCCTAGTTGTTCTTGATCTTACACGGCAGAGGATCATGGCCTGAGCGACGGTCAGCCCTCCGTACAGGTCGCACCGAGCAGAGAACTTCTCTTCCTCCTCGCTGCAGAGGATGTAGAACTGCTTGATGGTGTCCAGCGTCTCCTCCTCTCTCTTCAGGCGGATGATGTTTGGATCAGGGACTACTTTCTCTGCAAAGCCCCACACCGAGTCCTCGAAGGTGGCCGAGAACAGCAGCATCTGGCACTCCTTCGGGAGCAGCCTGCAGGAGCAAGACATTACAAATACATTCAATAATTAAACAACGCCCCCGCAAAAAAAATATATAACCTCTAACCTGTGTATCCTGATGCTCTGGTCTCGATGGCCCTGCGTTGCGATCATCACGTCCGCCTCGTCCAACACGAACATGGAGATGAGTTTGGGATCGATGATTCTGTATTTACTGCACCAGTCCAGCAGGGTGCCGGGGGTCCCGATGACCACGTGCTGCTGCAGGCGCACCCCCCTCTCCACTGGGGGGCGATAGAGAGAGATATTGTATATATTAATACCATAGACTGTATATATAAATACAGGTGCGTGTGGCTGTACCACACGCACCTACACACTGTATCACACACACACACACACACACACACACTGTATCACACACACACACACACACACACACACACACACACACACACACACACACACACACACACACACTGTATCACACACACACACACACACACACACACACACACACACACACTGTATCACACACACACTACACACACACACACACACACCACACTACACACTTACCACACACACACACACACACACACACACACCTACACACTGTACAACACACACACCTACACACTGTACCACACACGCACACACTGTAAACAACACACACCTGCACACTGTACCACACACCTACACAGTGTATACACACACACACACACACACAACACACACACACACACGCACACACACACACACACCACACACACACCACACACACACACACACACACACACACACAGGGTACCACACACACACACACACACACACACACACACCTACACCTCCTACACACTCAACCACGCCACACACCTACACACTGTACACCACACACACCTACACACTGTACAACACACACCTGCACACTGTACCACACACCTACACAGTGTACCACACACACACACACACCACACACACACACACACATACACACACATACACAGTGTACCACACACACACACACACAAACACAGCACACACACACACACACCTACACACTCACACCAACCACACACACCTACACACTTTACCACACACACACTTACACACTGTACCACACACACACCCACACACTACACACACACACACACACCACACCACACACACACACACACACACACACCTACACACTGTACCACACGCACCTACACGCTGTATCACACACACACACACACTGTACCACACACACACCTACACACTGTACAACACACACACCTACACACTGTATCACACACACACACACACACACACACACACACACTGTACCACACACACACCTACACACTGTACCACACACACACCTACACACTGTATCACACACACACACACACACACACACACACACACACACACACACACACACACACACACACACACACACACACACACACACACACACACACACACACACACACACACACACACCACACACACACACACACACTGTACCACACACACTGTATCACACACACACCTACACACTGTACCACACACACACACACACCTACACACTGTACAACACACACACACCTACACACTGTACCACACACACACACACACACACACACACACACACACACACACACACCTACACACTGTACAACACACACACACCTACACACTGTACCACACACACACACACCACACACACACACACACACACACACACACCCCTGCAGCTCCGACCTAAAGCATATAATCAGGCTGCAGCCGTTGTGTGTTTTATTTTGTGAAGGTCTCGTGGTTTCAGATCAGGACCTGGTCTAATGTGGTCAGGATGCGAAAACAGCACTGAAATCTCCCTTGTTTGTATTTTCACAAATAGAATAAAGGTTTCTCAAATCTCAAACTGGGCTATAAAGAATCTTTAGACTCTGGGATAATCCAGTCCAGATAAATCGGCTATGCAGCGATTTAAGAGGTTCAAACACGGAGGATCGTTCGCTCAGCGCTGTACATTAAATGTCCCTTAACTTTCCCCTTAACTGCCGAATCGGATGCTCTGAACCGGAAGCCAACTTCAGCGTCGTATAATGTAGTAGGTATCTATCTGCAATAATACTGAGCAGTTCAGACTAGCTGACATCATTTCCTGTGCCCAAATATGCAACATATATTTTTTAAGAGATAACCTAGCTAGTTAATGGTTTAGCAGACTTATTCTGTGTCCATTACCATTTGTAAGCTACAGATGGAACAAAATAGATAGCTTTAATAATAATAAATATATGAATACAAGAAAAACCACACAGTGCAGTTGGTGTAAAAAGAGCTATCAAGCGAGATGGTCAAGCAGCTCATCGGCTAGCTTCTATCATACTATATATCCGCTGCTATGTGAAGTTCTAATTCTCCTTCAAGACGCGAGCGCGAAACACAAATGGGCAAAACCAAAGAAAACATAGACAGGGGTGGTGCAGTGTTGGGGCGCCCCTACGTTATATTTTTCATATTCTCAAAAAAACAAATGAATCCTGATCTGAGCGGCGCCTAAAAAAAAGGAATCTGGGGGGCGTCTACAAAAATAAAAAAATATACATAGGCCTATTAAAATAAAAAAAATAAAAATCTGGACTGCACCCCTGCGCTCCCTCTACAGTTCAGCGCCCTAGGCGAACATTTATAACGCCAGTGCGGCGGGCCGGCCCTGCACATCCAGACGGAGGAATGCACCGGGTTCCACTGTCTTTAGCAGCTCTGTAGCCCCGTCCACGAGGAACGTTTCCACGTCAGGTGTTATGCTAGCAGCACCACACGGAGCTAACTCCATGATACAAACATGGGTTAATGATTAGAGGAAACTGAGTTACTCTTTATGTTGTTAAAGTTTCAGCTATTCTGTTCACAGTTCTGTCATCAGATTATTTAATACCATTTGTTAAAACACTGTTGTTTCTTTTGATGTGAAATATTATTTATTTAATTGAAATAAAAAGCAATGTTAATTTTGTTCACAATTTGTTAAGTTAATTTAATAATATATGTGTTTTTGAATCAAGTATTCATCTTTATTGTCTTCATTGTTAGTTTCCACATGCCTAAAGCAACCTCAAGCTACATCTAAAAGTTGATGGCTAAATCAGAGCGCTTGAGAAATTGTGCAAGGCAGACAGTAATAGTCCGAATAGTCGATTAATCGTTTCATTAATCGAAAGATTAATCGATTATCAAATGAGTCGTTTGTTGCAGCCCTATTGTAGTTGTCCCATGTATAAATAAAACGTGTTATTCAGCAACCCTTGCAATTTGGGATTTTATTTTTGGTTGGTAGACCTCGGTGATCTGGTCATTTCAAAAGTAGCTCACCAGCCAAAAAAGTGTGGGCACCCCTGGTGTAGATGATCAGACAGGAAGCAGGGGCGGGTTTCAGACTCTGGACCTTCACACTCATGTACAGTAGGTGGCGGTATGCACCTTTAGAGTTCTTTGCAATCCGCCAAAAACCGAGAGGAGGAGAAGAAGAAGGAGAAAAGAAGAGGTGAGTGGATTAAACACATGCAGAGGTTTCATTAAGTGTATTTACACCTCATATTACATATATGTAATAACACCTCATATTACATACATATTCATGTCTGACTCTCACAGTATCAGCTGCTTCATAGAAGAAACCCTCCTTCACTTCATGAAATCTCTGCAGCACCAGGAGGCAGTAACGTGCAACTCAGCAGAATCTGAGAAGAGCAGCAGCAGCTGCAAAGAGCTGTGCCTTCACTGTGTTTCCCTTCATTAGAACAGCTGACGAGCGACCGCAGGCTGCGCCACACACACACACACACACACACACACACACACACACACACACACACACACACACACACACACACACACACCACACACACACACACACACACACACACACACACACACACACACACACACACACACACACACACACACACACACACACACCAGAGCCCCACTCTCCATTGTTGTTGGTGTTGAAAATAAAACTCTAGTTTCATAACCTTAATCTTTTAACTGATTAATTAATGATAATGATAATTACACCATATCAACATTGATTTTAACTTCTAACAGTATGTATGTACATCACTATGCATGTAGTATGTACTCCTGTATAATGTACACATGTAGAGTTGTAGAAATACATGGTGCACAGACAGTACAGTACACTCTGACTGTACAGTCACTACAGTGTAGCCTATACTGTATAGTAGGTGTGTAACAGTGTAATGCGTATAGTCTACTCTACACTCTACCTTTCAGCAACGTTTTAGGGTTTAGGCTCAGTCAGCTCAGGGACTGTTTGGTTACTTTAGTTTGGTAAATGAAATAAATGTTTGAACTTTGTAGTCGTTCACTGTAGTTGCTGTCATAAGTCATTTGTAGACTAAGTGGCAAACAGTGTTTTTTTTACATTTGTACTTTGTAGAGAAATGTGGACACAAGTTGGAAGGGAGCACAATAAACCTGACGAGTTTGAATTTGATGAGTTAATTTTCAATTGATAATTAGCTCACAATAAGTTCACTTTAGTTACTCACACAACTTGACACGAGCCATGGGTTCAGGTCCGGACTTATAAGTCTGGACCTGAACCTGAACCTCTGGACTTGAGTCCGGACCTGAACCTGAATGTGAGTCCAGGTACGCAGCTCCCAGCAGACATCTTGGTGTCAAAAATGGCCAAAATGGAAGTAAATCCATACCTGATTTACTGGTATGCCGCTTTCCTCACCAGGAGAGAGCAACTTGACCAAACCCTGTCATCTGCCATCACAACCAATGTAGGGGCCCCCAGGGCTGCGGGAGTTCAGCTGTGCTCTCAGCTTCTTTTAGCTTCTTTTGATGATTTCACTGAACTGCTGTCTATAGTGTGTTTTGACTTTGACCGTCTAGTCATTGTTGGTGATTTTAACATCCATGTTGACAACCCCCAGGACAGAGGGGCTAAAGAACTGTGTAGGAGCCAATTAATTGTGGGTATAAAGGTAGGAACCTATGTGTGTTGGTGAGAGGTTCCGCCGGAAGGCCCATACAGTTTTTGACCACACACGGAGAGCACACACGAAGAACACGCACACAAACACGCACACAAACACGGGATTAAAAACAAAGCAAAAGGTATTGTGTAAACCATAAATATCGTGTGGTGAATGAAACAAAGAAACCAGTAAAAAATGGAAATAAATGGACTATTTGGAACTGGAAACGTTGGTTCTGACTTTTATTCGGCAGCAAACTTGTGTGCGTCAATTACACCCACCAAGCGGATCCTCAGAGGCTTAAAGCGTTGGCTTAGCCTCTACAAATAGTCAAAAACTTGCCTTTTTTTGGAGTAACACAAGAGGACATTTTTTCGTTGCGTTTATGGAACGCTGAGAGCGGCTGCTCACCTTCTACCGGACGCCGAGAGGAGGACAACACCCCGGCTGCTCAGCTGGTAGCAGCCACCTGACGCCGAGAGGAGGACGGCTACAACTCGTTTGCTCATCTGCTGCACAGGAAGGCGACAGGAGCAACGCGCTGAATGGTGCCGGGAAGCTTTTCGCCGCTGGCACGGAACTACGTTCATCTAAGGAGGTATGTGTAGCGCGCTACAACCGGTTTAAATGCCATAGGAATTAAGTGGTGTGCACACATCAGGGGCGTAATTCCAATGCATTGGTTGTGAAAGGGATGAACAATAAGCGCTTGTATTGTACTGATTGATTTGTGACAATCTGCATTCAAATATGGAGGAGCGCTCTGCGGACATACCAGCTGCTGGCAGCGCGTCAGATTACGCGCTGCCAGCAGCTGGATAGCGTGGCCGGCTGTAGTGATGCGCAAAGCACTACGCGGGTAGTTAAACTCTCTGCCAAAGCACTTGCGGAAAAACTTGAGAGGTTGCAAAATGGCAGAAAAGGCTAAGCTAAATAAAGCTAGCAAGTTAAGAACAAATATAAAAGATTTGATGTTAAGTGCTGAACATGCTAAGGTTCAAAATGCTCTGGATGGTTATATTGAACTGTGTGTTGAAGCCAGGTCTATGCATGACACTTTAATGGGTTTGTTGCCACATGACGAAAGGGAAAGACATGAAACATGGTTTAAAGCCAAAATGATGTTCAATGATGAATTTATTGTCCAAATCAAGGTGTGGGTTTGTGAAACCAAAGGTACTGGTGATAATAATGATGAAATCAGTCCTGATGACAGTGTTTCTAATGTTGGTAAATGTTCAAACAAAAGTGACAGCGGTACAAAGTCAAGTACAACTTCATCTGCACAAATTATAGCAGCAGCAGAAAAGGCTGCAAGTGTTTCTCGCATGGCAGGTTTCACTGAGAGGCATGCACTGGAGGAACAGGAGCTACAATTAAAGCGGAGAAAGGAACAGCTTGATTTGGAAACTGAGCTAGCTGCATCTACTGCTAGGCTAGCAGTTTTACAGGGTTCACATTCACGACGTTCCTCGCTTGCACCAACACATGGAATTAACTCATACCTGGAAAAGGAAAAAAGGAAACTGGCATCGTTAAACATACTTAACCCCCTGGCAAAGGAGTATGATTCCACATCATGGAAAACATCCTCCAGCAAAGCAACACAGATGGACATGGGACCAAAGCAAGCTGAAAGGCAGTTTGCATGTAAGGAAGATGCGTATGTACAAAAGCAACATCTGGGAACATCACATGGGTTGATAACTGGTGAATCAACTGCATGGGAAAGTCAACAGGAAAATCACCATCAGCAAATCAATCGAATTCCACCTGAAGGTTTATTCACGATAATGCAAAAGCAAAATGAAATAACAGCTGCTGGTTCACCAGCAACGTTTACCGTCTCTACCAGCAAGAGACATTCCTGTCTTTGATGGAGACCTGTTTCAGTGCAAGGCTTTCATTAAAGCATTTGAACAAGGAGTGGAAAACAAAGCCGACTGCTTGTACTATTTAGAACAGTTCACAAAAGGACAGCCACAGGAACTGGTTCGTAGCTGCAGCACATGGCTCCAGAACGTGGCTACATTGTGGCAAAGGGTCTTTTGCAAGAACATTTTGGGAATGAGTCCAAGATCGCTGCTGCTCACATCGGAAAGGCTCTAGCTTGGCCAACAATAACAAAGGCAGAAGACATTAAAGCACTACAAGCCTATGCTTTATTTCTGCGTGGATGTGCTAATGTGATGGAAGAACTTCAGTACATGCCTAAAGTCCACCGTGTAAAGGTCTTCAATGACATCCACTTAAGACGCATTTCCACTGCAGGGCCTTGCACGGCTTAGCACGGTATAGTTAGGCCTTGGTAGGCCAGGCTCACTTTATGCTGCGTTTCCAATACAGTTTAGGAACTGGGGCAGTAACTATAGTAACGCAGTGTAGGTGGAGCCGTGACGTCATCCTCAATGTGTGTCACTACCCGATCTGCAGCCCTGCCCCATCTGCAGTGCGCATGTGCGAGATGGTCCGCCATATTTGACAACTCCATACGGCAACTCTAATGGGACATTTGACACAGTGGCGTTTGGCAAAGCAGAAAAAGAACACTCAAAAAACCCCACAATATTAATCTGAACGAGAGAGACGAGTTATTGTTATTACAACGTGACTTCACTATTATTGAGCAACTCCTTTTGTTGGGTCATTTTATTGGGTTAAGTGCATTGTCAGAATAAGTGAGAAATGGATGTAACTTCTGTTGGACAGCCATCATACATGCTGAAGAAATATTGACTGAATGTATGCAATATGTATGGCATTCATAATTTATATCTAATTACATTAACTGTGAATGTCCTTCATTTTATCTCAAATAACAAAATATTTTAATAAAGATATTTGAGAGTTCATGACTCGCGCATGCACGATGCAAATCGGGCAGCCGTCTAGACGTCAAATGTCCTATTAGAGTTTCCGTATGGAGTTGTCAAATATGGCGGAAGTTAAACAAGTACAAACCACAGACTGTCCGTGTCATGGCGAATACAGTCGCTGCTTTATTTATGTCTGCAGTGTGAGAACAAGTTTTTAGAGAGTACTTGTGCATGGACAAGTGAGTTTGGCAATGTACTTGTCCGAATACGTTTTTCACTCGTCCAGAATGGACACAAATCTGGGCCACTGGAATCTTCTTCTTCGCCATCGTATTTTACTTTTCCCCACGGTTTTTATGACACCGCTAACGTAAGTGAGCGGTAAGATTTCACTGCATCACACAAAGGGTTGGGTATCGTTTGGATTTTAACGATTCCGGTTCTGCTTTTCGATTCCGGTTATTTTCGGTTCCGGTTCTTTGAGAGGGTCAAAATAAGTCCCGTGACAAACTGGGAGAAAAATGTATTTATGAAAACATTAAGTCAGATCTGTATTCTATTTACAAATCACTTCATGCTGTTGCATTTCTTACGGTTATTGAACACAATTATATAAAAATACTCTGCATTGTTTGGTTAGCTCCAAGTGGTGCAGTTTGAGAATGTACGATTGGCCCAGTCTCCTCTGATGCTACACTGCAGCCTGCTGGGAGACACAGTCCCACCACACATGTCCAACACATAGGCCTGATAATGATACATTATATTTATAGCCTATAGGCCTAGCGCTTTCTACAACTCAAAGACGCTTGCACGCATTATTCACCCAGCTGCAGCTGCCCAGCTGCTCACTGTTTGGAAAAGTGAATACATAGTATTTTCATCTCAATAATGTACTTTCTATACCCTGCTTCATAAACAATACTGACATCCCTGCTCCTCCGAGTCTGGGGGTCCGGGGATGTGAGGACAGCGAGGACACAGACAGGGAGGCTGCTTCACTCCATAAAGGAGATGCATCAATATTAACTACTCGGGAGCTGACACGCTGAACAACAGACAGACAGACAGACAGACAGACAGACAGACAGACAGACAGACAGACAGACACACACACACACACACACAGAGACCTCCTGTCCTCTCAACTCTTATTAATCCGGTACCGGACACTTGTTATTTGCTCCTGCTCTGAACCGAGTGTTGCTTCCCGACCCGGCCGCTGTGCTGCACTTCCCGCCCGCCCCGTCTAACTGCACAGAAAGCGGCGAGATGCATTTAGGAATCCACAAGCAGAACCGAAACTAACATTTCTAAACGAACAATGGCGGACACGTACAATTTGCGAATGAGTTCTGCCTTTTGTAACTGAATGTATCAATAACTTGTCAATACATCGGGGCCAAACACGTCACTTGTCTGCCGGACAAGTCGATTGAAAGATCTACTAAATAACACGTCCCGGACGGTGGGACGTGTTACCTGAGCTTACTTCCAAAAAGTTTTTCACGTTCTCAATTTTTTACGTTTAACGTTATATTCGTTCGGTACACACGTGTCCCGCACCGAATAATTCCGTCCGTTCGTCAGTCTGACTGACGGACAACTTCTCACTTAAAAAAGAAGAAGAAATCTAGACCGCAAAAATAATTAAACAAGCGAGTACCTGTTTTTCCTGGCCAAGGACAGGTTCCTTGAACACAACACGAGCGTAAAGTGTCTTCACGTGGTATATGTCTCGTCTGGAAGGAGTGCTGACGGAGAGCACCGGAACGCCGCTCCAGCCCGTAACATATTGCAATACCCATAAGGAGCCGTACACACCGCAGTGTTTGCGTGGCTGTGTCTTCAGTTGTAAGCACAGCGGCGATCTGTTGTTATTAGCATCTGGTTAGCTAGCTATGCTAACGAATTTAAAGCGCTTTTCTACAACCAGGTGGAAGAGAGCTCTCTCCTGAGAGGCTCAAATAACCTCAGCTCAGTGAGGTTAAGGCACACCTTGATATGATCAATATATTTATTAATGAGACTAAATGAAAAACAGGTATAAAAAACTATATGACAGTAACAAAAAAGTTGTTAAAAATAACAAGAATAGAGTTTAAAAGGAGAGTGATTTGTAAAATATCCAAAAATAAAAATATGCTTACAGTTCTGTTTCATCTGGGTGTTGAGAGATGTATCCATAGATCTCTCATGTTGCTCTCAAAGTGCACCAGATTGATGCTTTTAACTTCAATATTTAAAAAATACGGATACTAAATACATTTGCACACATCTTGTGTCCATATCTTTCTGTGTTGGTGGTCATGCCACATCGTGAACCGGAAAGTGTGTACACTGCAGCCAGCCAGAAACTGTTGAGCATGTTTTACTGCTTTGCAGGAAATATAGTACTCAGAGAAATGTGCTTTTCCAGACACTGAAGAAAGCAACATTCCATGACTTGTCGCTATCAGGGCTGTTAGGGAAACATCAGGCAATATATATTGTGAGATTATTAAATTTCTAAGAGAAATTGATACATTTAAAATAATCTAGAGTTTTGGTCCTTTCTTTTGTTTCTTGTTTTCTGCATAGTCTCTTGTCCACACTCCAGTCCAGTTGGTGGCGGTAATGCACCTACAAGTTGGTTTGCCAACCGCCAATAAACACGAGAGAAGAAGAAGAAAACAAGAGGTGAGTGGATTTACACCTGTTAGCTTACAGTTAATCACGAATCAGAAGTTATCTTATTTAACACAACAGCTGTAATCTTGTTAGAAAAAAAACTCACAAAAAAACATTTAAAATGTGCGACAAAGATAGTCTCAAACTATCTTTAAATAAAGTCTGAAAGCTATCGTCTAAAAGCTACAGTCTAACAGCTATCGGCTAACAGCTACAGTTATTATTCCAGTTCGGCTCTGGGGAGTAACAGTTGATTTGTAATGCTCAGCTGACTTTATGTTAGTTATTTATTACACCAGTTGTCTTTAAGACGGTTTGAGTTGTTGTGTTGGTGCTCTTTACCATAGATATGGTTTTAAAGGTATGCTCTAACTAGCTTATTAGCATCGTCATTCACTGCGACGTAGCATTTTCCCATTGAAATGAATGGGGTTCTTCAGTTAGCTGCTAACGCTAAGCTAAGCGACGGTTTAGCTCATTAGATAAATAGATATACTTTATTTAAATAATGATTTATCTTAAACTGGGAAATGAATGTGTCACAGCAGAAGTGTTTTCAGGCATTACACGAGTTAAACATATTTAAAAGATGCAATAAGATAATAAAAATGAAGCATTAGCAGCAAGTATACACACAGGACACATATCACTAGAGTATCTAAAGAATACACAATATACAGAAAATACTGTATACATGGTGTACATTAAACAGTCTCACTAGCTAATGTTTGCTTTCTGTGTTAACTTAGTGATAGTTTCACACGGATAGCGTTATAACCGTGGTTCAAACAACCATTAATTTCATTTCATTTCAAACCTTTATTTATACAGATAAAATCCCATTGAGATCATTGATCTCTTTTCCAAGGGAGACCTGCTCAAGTAGTTCCACATGAAACATAAAAGCATAAACAGAACAACAAAAGGACATCATCCAGCATCATTTACATAATTATCCACATAAACAGGTACCAATAGCTTCTGATTGAGTAGCATCCAACCGAGCTTTAAAAACATTTAGTGGCACCAGATTGCTCAGTTTCCATTTAATTTGCAGACTATTCCAAGACAGAGGAGCTGCGCATCTAAAAGCTGTCTTCCCTAAGACAGTCCTAGCAGCTGGCAAATTTAATAAAACCACAGCATTCGATCTCAGGCAGTAGCCACTTGCAGTTCTCCGTGAGATCAGGGAGCAGATATAAGATGGAAGTTTCCCTAACATGGCTTTATATATAAAATGTACCAGTGACTGAGCCTCCATACAGTTAGTGAAAGCAAACCAGCCCTTGGATACAGGGTACAGTGAAGGGTTAATGCTTTACAGTTTGTCACAAATCTCAGTGCGCTGTGATACGCAGCATCTAACTGGACCAGGCAATTGGCAGGTGCATTCATATAGACCAGATCCCCAGAGTCCAGCACAGGTCAAAGGTCACAGAGCCTTTTCCTGGCCTCAAGCGAGAAGCAGGACTTGTTCCTGTAGAAGAACCCTAGCCTAACCCTCAGTTTTTTTAGCAGGTTATTGACATGAAGTTTAAAAGAGAGACAATCATCAAGCCAGATACCAAGGTATTTGTAACAGGCAACAACTTCAAGTTTTGTTCCTTGCGTAGTTACAATATCTAAAACAGGCTCTGGTGTCTTTTTTGCTTTTGAAAAGAGCATTACCTTGGTTTGATCCACATTTAAAAGAAGCTTTAGTTCAGAGAGCTGAGTCTGAATAGTGTTAGAAACAGCCTGTAATTTAACAACAGCCTCCTTAATGGAGGGACCTGCACAGAACATCACGGTATCATCCGCATAAAAATGTAAAGTAGCTTCATCCACATTATCACCTACGCTGTTAATATATATGGAGAATAAAAGTGGTCCTAAAACAGAACCTTGAGGTACACCATTAGAAATGTTTAACCACTCAGAAGACAGCCCATCAAAATGAACACATTGGGACCTTTCAGAGAGGTAGTTCACAAACCACCCACTGCATGGCTGGATATGCCTATACTGGCTAGCCTCTGCTTTAAGATGAGATGATCAACGGTGTCAAACGCTTTGGAAAGGTCAATAAACAGAGCTGCACAACTCTGCTTATTATCTAAAATACTAGTAATGTCATTCACCACTTTCATTGTGGCAGTGATGGTGCTGTGTTGCTTTCTGAAGCCTGACTGA
Organism: Chaenocephalus aceratus; assembly: GCA_023974075.1. Taxonomy (NCBI): domain Eukaryota; kingdom Metazoa; phylum Chordata; class Actinopteri; order Perciformes; family Channichthyidae; genus Chaenocephalus; species Chaenocephalus aceratus. The sequence goes on from JAMFTG010002680.1 coordinate 23,139, forward strand.
TGTTTAGACAGGATGTCATTTGTACATAAAAACTCCTTTACCTGTTCACTCACTAGGCGTTCAAGAACCGTAGCCAGAACTGACAATTTAGAGATTGGCCTATAGTTATTTAAAATAGTTGCCTCCCCTCCTTTCAGTAAAGGCAAGACATAAGCAGACTTCCATACTTTTGGAATTGTATTTGTGCTGAGGGAGAGGTTAAAACGAGAAGTAAGAGGTGGAGCAATAAAATCTGCAGCTATCTTTAAAAAGAAAGGTTCTAAGTTGTCCGGGCCAGCCGGTTTCCTAGGATCTAGCTTAGATAAGGCTTCATGAACAACATTGACAGTAAAAGGAGTAAAACTGAAAGGGTTTTCCAACACACGTTGTTCAGAGTCACAGACTGTGGTGTTTACAGAAGCAGAGTTAGTCACAGAATCAAAACAGAGAGCCACAGGACACAAAATGCTCATTAAAGCAATTTAGCATAGTGGCCCTGTCCGATATAGAGCCAGATGCTGTGGTAAGGCAAGGAGGTAGCTCATTACGGATCTCACCGTGGAAATCGATTTTATTGCTTTCCAAAATGTCCTAGGATTATTTAGGTTTTCTGTGGTAACTGACAAATAGTACTTCGACTTTGCACTTTTTACATTTGAAGTGAAGCTATTCCTTAGCTGCCTGAACGCAGCCATTCTATCTCTGAGCCTGATTTCCTAGCCTTTTCCCAGGCCTTGTTTCTCTCATGAAGGAGACTAGACAGCTCAGCAGAAAACCAAGGATTGTCTCGTCCCTTCACTCTGAATTTACGCAGGGGTGCATGTCTATCAATGATCTCCATAAAACCAAGATAAAAATAAGACCATGCGGTTTTCTACATCAGCACACAGATCGATTTTACCCCAATCAAAATCAAACAGATCATGAACAAAACCCTGCTCCACAAAATGTTTTATGTCTCTTGATGATAATGCGAGGTTTAACCTTTTGGACCTTAGTGTCCCTAATTGTGGCTACAACACAGAGATCGCTCAGATCATTCGCAAATACTCCCACAGAAGAATATTTATGGGGAACATTAGTTAGAATGAGATAATTAGGGAGGATTTATTAGGGACTTAATATTTGGGCGAGTAGGACTGTCCACAATCTGAGTAACATTTAAAGAGATACAAAGGTTTTTAAATCCTCTGACACTGCAGTAACCAGTCCCAGTTCAAACCTCCAAGTAGCACTATTTCCTTGTAGTCTAGCTGAGATAAAAGATTTGCTAGTGAAGACAAGGAGTCTTTGACAGCTGAGGGGGGTCTGTAGCTGCCCACCACCATGACCTGTTGACCCTTTGCCACTTCTATATTTAAGGCTAAAAATTCAAATTGCTTACTGATCGATTTGGAAACTAATGTGGTTACACTGAACTTATTCTTAACATAAATTGCAACGCCACCACCTTCATTAGGCCGGTCGGTACGATACACATTAAAAGCCATGTTTCAGATAAGACAATGACGTCAGCGTCAGTCGATTTGCCCAGATACGGACAGCATCTAGTTTACCTAACAGACTGCGCAC